>ML422558.1:1208-14675 GCA_005239525.1 Nicotiana knightiana
ACACACACACACAGACACTTCACTGTAATACTATAACGTATATATAACTTATTATAGTATATCTTAGTGTGTGTGTATATATAAGACACACTCACTATCATATACTATAATTCAACGATGCATGTGTGTGTGTATATATATACATGAAGTGCTAGTAACACAGGGCCGGGTTATAGTATATGATACTGTATAACCTACTCAGATGCATCGTTGAATTATATATACGTAAAATATTACAGTGAAGTGTCTGTGTGTGTGTGTATATATATATACACATGAAGTGCTAGTAATTAAAGAAAAAATATAATTTAATATTTTTTTAAAAATAGCGACCAACGTTGGTCGCTATTTTTAAAAAAATATTAAATTATATTTTTTCTTTAATTACTAGCACTTCATGTGTATATATATATACACATGAAGTGCTAGTAATTAAAGAAAAAATATAATTTAATATTTTTTTAAAAATAGCGACCAACGTTGGTCGCTATTTTTAAAAAAATATTAAATTATATTTTTTCTTTAATTACTAGCACTTCATGTGTATATATATATACACATGAAGTGCTAGTAATTAAAGAAAAAATATAATTTAATATTTTTTTAAAAATAGCGACCAACGTTGGTCGCTATTTTTAAAAAAATATTAAATTATATTTTTTCTTTAATTACTAGCACTTCATGTGTATATATATATACACATGAAGTGCTAGTAATTAAAGAAAAAATATAATTTAATATTTTTTTAAAAATAGCGACCAACGTTGGTCGCTATTTTTAATTTAATTTTTAATTTTTTTTAAATAGTGACCAACACGTTGGTCGCTATTTCTGGTCAAACGGTCAAAACTTATTTAGAGACCAAAAATAGCGACCAAAGTTGGTCGCTTTTTCTTAATTTCAGAGACAAAAACGGGTTTCCTCCCATTTCTCTTATTTCTTCCCCAAAAATTTTTCTAACTTTCTCTTTCCCTCCCCTTCTCTATTTCACTCACCCAAATCCCATCCCCACCCCGCACCACCACCTCCCCCCACTGCTCGCCGCCCACTGTCGCCACTTCCGCCACTCCCCCACTCCTTCTCCACCTAAAAAAAATCAAGGTTAGAATTCTGTGTTATTTTATTATGTAGTTTCAAAGCTTATAATAGCCCAGAAGTAAGAACATTTATGATGTGTTATTTTATTATGTAGTTTCCTGTGCTACGACGTTGGTGTATTTATTTTTGATAATTTTTATTTTATGTTGCATCTGTTACATATGGGTTTTCCTTCTATGATTCGGTGAAATCACAGTGGTTGGAAGCTGTTTCAAAATTATAGTCTTGAAAAGTTGGGTGGTGTAGTGAAGAGATTGTGCGATTGGTTGTTTGTTATATATGGAGTATGTTAGAACAATTTATTGAGTCATTTTTCTTTTCTTTCCAATTAATATCTTCTGGTTTATACTTTACAGTTTGCCCTTTATGTATTGTAATTTTAGTTTATAAATTAGAATTTTTGTGTATGAATTGAGCCTTTAGGATATGAATTGAGCCTTAAGGATATGAATTGAGCCTTTAGGATATGAAATGAGCCTTTAGAATATGGATTGAACCTTTTGGATATTAATTGAAATTTTTGGATACGAATTGAAAGTTTAGTTTATGAATTGAAATTTTAGGATATGAATTGGACTTTTAGTTTATGTATTGTAGTTTTACTTTATGTATTGTAATTTTAGCTTATAAATTAGAATTTTTGTGTATGAATTGAACTTTTAGGATATGAATTGAGCCTTTAGGATATGAATTGAACCTTTAGGATATGAATTGAACTTTTGTGGATATGAATTGAAATTTTAGGATATGAATTGAACCTTTAGGATATGAATTTAAATTTTTGGATATGAATTGAACTTTTAGGATATGAGTTGAATCTTTAGGATATGGAATTAATTAACTAAAAAAAGATTAGGATATGAATTAACTAAATTAATTTGTTCTTGTTTTATTTGTATAGATGGAACATCGTACTTGGATGTACAATAGGAATTATCCTAATTGGTGGGGATTGCGGGAGGATTTTGTAGAAGGGGTTGATGACTTTCTTAGACATGCAATGGAATTTCCACCAAGAATAACTTGGATACAGTACCTGGCAAAGTGGATCTTCAATTGTTGTTCTCATTAGTGACAATGATGATGAGGAGACAATGGCATGTGTTTCAAACAATGATGGTGTAGGTAGGAATTTAACATTTCCTAAGTAGATAAAAGAAGAGGTTATAGAGGAATTCTCTACTTCATTTTCCAAGAGGAGATTTCTCCAAACTTCTCTTCCTTAGAGAAGCGTTTGGAAAATGAAGTAGAGAATTCCTCTATAACCTCTTCTTTTATCAACTTAGGATATGTTAAATTCCTACCTACACCATCGCTGTTTGAAACACATGCCATTGCCTTCTCATTATCATTGTCGCTAATGAGAACAACAATTGATCAAAGACACACCCTGTCAGGTACTGTATCCAAGTTATTCTCTGTATTCAAGTTCATCCCGAGTAATATTACTACGAGAATAATCACCAAAGCCACCAGACAACTTTATGATGCCAATGAAGCAAGATGAGCTATTCAATGAGACTCATATTGTAAAGAAGAAGAAAGAGACTGATCCAGAAAGGTGGGTCGAGGGCCGAGCCTCGACTGTACATGTAAGTTTTTTACTTTTCATTAAGTATTTTGATTTACTAATTCAATGTAATTTTTCTTATAGGGTCGCTTCACAGCTGACGTGGAGGAATTCATACGCAGTCATCCACCTAATGAGTCGGGCGAGACAATCCAACTTTTGGACGAGGATGCTGAAAGAACACTTAGTTTTATATACTTAGTTTTCCTTGAGTACTTTTATATACTTTGAACTAGACAATAGAACCGGTTTTCGAATGGGCTTGTAATAACCATTAACTTAGTTTTGTTAGTTTAATGTGTTTTCTATTGAACTTTACTTTGTTGGTTTTAATGTTGTTGTTGTTTTGTTGTTGTTGTTGTTGTTTTTGTTGTTGTTGTTGTTGTTGGTTTTGTTGTTGTTGTTGTTGTTGTTGCTTGTAATAGGGAATTTGGTATGCTGACAGGTGGTGTAGCTGCCAAAACAGGCAGTTTCTGCCAAAATTATACCCAGAAAAGCGATCAAAGTTTGGTCACTTTTCTATTTAAAATTTTTTTTACTGGGCAATAGCGACCAAAGTTGGTCGCTAATTAACCCAGATTTTCAGAAAAGCGACCAACTTTGGTCGCTATACTTTTAATAAATAAAAATTCTGGGAATTAGCGACCAATTTTGGTCACTTATGTATAAAAAAAATTAAATTCTATAAATTAGCGACCAATTGTGGTCGCTTATTTTAAAAAAAAAATTAAAAAAATTAAAATAAGCGACCAACTGTGGTCGCTAAATTTATATTATTAAAATATTATAGCGATCAAAGTTGGTCGCTATATTGTATACCCGGAATATTTGGTCCTTTTACTTTAGAGACCAAAGTTGGTCGCTAATTAGCAACCAACTTTGGTCCTTAATTTAAAGGGACCAACAAAATGCGACCAAGCCAGTTTGGACGCATTTTGGTCGCTTTTCACTGTTTAGGGACCAACTTTGGTCACTTTTTGTGGTCGTTTTTTCCCGAATTTTTAGTAGTGTAAAATCGGATAACAATTAAACTTATAAGTGGTTTTAAGGACACGTGATTTCACCTAGTACCAATTGATAAATACGATGATTAATAATAGAAATTAACAGTAAATAAAGCAAACCAATGTTGAAATGCAATTCAGCCCTTGAGCTAGAACACCCTCGAACTAACTGATGACACAGTTATGAAGTATGAAGTAAACTGATGAACAAGAGAGTATAAGAGAGAAAGAGTATTGTGTTGTTCTAATATGTGAGAATAAGATGATTTACAAATGATTAGAGCCCCCTTTATATAGTTGAGAAATTCCACTTATGGTATAATTCTAATTACAGAAGGAAATCTCCTGATTGGCTAAATAACCGTCCTTGATTTGATCTGTTCCGATATTTTCGCCATGATCTTCAACCGATCACGGATATCTCGGCTTTTCATTATTATACTATCTTCAGTCTCGCTCGATGTCTATTCCGTTTGGTCTCGATCATCATTGGTCTTGATCTTAATGATACTTCGAATCCCGAGCTCAGTACCTTATCCTCATGTTTCAATCTGATATAATAGGGGCTGATCCTCGATCTATCCCCCTGGTCTCGAACAATGAGCAAAATCGGGTGGGTCCAGTTTTAACTGTATATAGATGAACCCTTCCACGTGGTTGGTAATATCTTCCTCAGGGGCCGGTATCACGACCTCTTTGTTCTTCCAGTTACAATACTTCTTCACTTTTTCGAGGAAATTCTCAGGTATCAAGTATATGTACCTTGATACCGGCTCACAACGACCGGGGACCGAAGAGGTTTTCTCGATCTTGAAATCGGAACTGATAACGCACCCCCAGGAACACATTCCTCAGGGCGTGGTTCCGCCGGTGTTTTCTCGCCAGTCGGCCGAGATGATGAAACGATTTCTTTTTTAGGCACAGTCTTTAGCATTTTTTCCATTTAGTTTTGAGGTTAAATGAAGATGAAGATGATGAGATTTAGTGTTTTAAGAAGGAGGTAACAATGAAACTATGCAGATGAAGAACTTGAAGAATGCAAAGAGTTTAAAGGATTAGAGCATAAGAGATTGAAAGAAAAGTTTGAGAGAGTGGAAAAAAGGCCTATTTATGGGTTTCACAATGACGGTTCAAAGTTGCTTATGGCCGACCATCAACTGACAGACATTAATAACCTGGGGAACTACACCAACGGGACGTTTTGGTCACCTATGTCGCTTACGTCACGGTGATAACGTCATGACAAATCGGGGTAAAAGTCAAAGACTCAAATTGTTTCTTGTCACTATACTCGAAGAAACGAGGGGACTATCCGTATACGGTTAAAATCGGGCCCACCCGATTTTTCTCATTGTTCGAGACCAGGGGAATGGATCGAAGATCGGACCCGTACAATCTGATCATTTGACTTTACAAACTTTGTAGCAATCTCTCCTGAGAGTATTTTTTTCTCAAACAAAGTGACAGTCAATCTTAATGTGTTTAGTTTTCTAATGGAACACCGAATTTGATGCAATATGAAGGGCAACTTGATTATCACACACAAGTTTCATCTAGTTGATATCACCAAATTTCAACTCCTTGAGCAATCATTTGATCCAGACTAGCTCACATGTTGTCATAGCCATTGCTTGATTTTTTGCCTTTGCACTAGACCGAGCAACTGCATTATATTTGCTGCTCTTCCAGGACACAAAATTTCCTCCTTCTAAAACATAATATCTAGACGTAGAACGTCTATCAGAAGGCGACCCTGCCCAATCAGAATATGAGTATCCAACGATTTGCTCATGACCTTGATCCTCAAACAATAACCCTTTGCCTGGAGCCGATTTTATATACCGTAGAATGCGGACAACTGCATCCCAATGACTGTCACAGGGAGAATCCATAAACTGACTTACAACACTCATAGGAAAAGTAATGTTGGGTCCAATCACTGTGGGATAATTTAATTTACCAACCAGCCGCCTATATCTTGCAAGATCGCTAAGCGGCTCCCCCTGTTCTGACAGAAGTTTAGTATTCAGATCCAATGGAGTGTCAACAAGTCTGCAACCCATCATTCTTGTATCCTCAAGAATGTATAAAGCATATTTTCTTTATGAAATAACAATACCTGAGCTAGACTGATCAACCTCAATACCTAGAAAGTACTTCAATCTGCCTAGATCCTTAGTTTGGAAGTGCGGGAAGAGATGCTGCTTTAGATTGGTAATACCATCCTGATCATTGCCTGTAATAACAATATTGTCAACATAGACCACCAGATAAATACAAAGACTTGAAGCAGAATGCCGATAAGTGACTGCATAAACCCAACGACATCTAATAATAGATTTACCTGAAGGAAGAGGAAAAAGCTCCCAAGTATCACTCGTATGTAAAGCAGGCATTTCGTCAATCATAGCATGTCGCCATCCTGGATGAGACAACGCTTCACCTGTAGACTTAGGGATGGAAACGTAGGATAAAGAAGATATAAAATCATAATGGGGGGATGGCAGACGATGATAACTTAAACCGACATAATGGGGATTAATATTAAGTATGATCCGTATACCTTTCCGAAGCACAGTCGGTGTACTAGAAAGAGACAAGTCCGTAGAAGGAGTAGGGTCAAGTGCAGGACAAGAATCAGCTGGGCCTGATGCTGGGCACGGACGGCGACGATGATAAGTCAAGAGTGGTGTTCCTGTGGCTAGGGATCTAGGAGGAGCAACACTGGACTCCTCAATGGTTGGTATGGGTAAGACTTCTATGGTTGAAGGTGGAGGAAGAGCTATAGTAAACTCCTCAAAGGTCGGTATAGGTAAGACCTCAGATACATCATGGTGGTCAGAAGAGGTAAAGAAAGGTTTAGACTCAAAAAATATGACATCAGCCGACATAAGGTACCTACCAAGATCAGGTGAATAACAACGATATCCCTTCTAAACACGAGAATAACCAAGGAAGACATACTTGAGAGTACGAGGAGCTAACTTATATTTCCCAGGGGCTAAGTGATGAATGAAACATGTGCTCCCAAAAATACGAGGGGGCAGAGAGTATAAGGGTGATTGGGGAAACAATAATGAATATGGAAGTTGTTCCTGGATGGGAGATGAAGGCATATAATTAATCAAATAACAAGCTGTGAGAACTGCATCGCCCCAAAAAGTGCAATGGAATACGAGATTTAATGAGAAGTGTGCGAGAAGTCTCAATAAGGTGCCTATTCTTTCTATCTGCAATCCCATTTATTGGATCAAGAAGCTGAATAATTTTGAAGATTGACAAATAAACTCAGAGTTGAACCAGGTCCATCACTGGAGACATAGACATGCATAGTTAATGGCACGTGAGGTGATCACAAACAGGAGATAAGCACAATCAATGATCTGAAGATGTATCTCCTGATAAAAAAGGTTGCAAATTGATAGGGAGATGGACTCCTTATTCAGTAAGGAAAGAATCAAGTTAGAAGAGGATCTAGGGAGTTGAGATCAACTAGAACTCTTCCACCAAGGAAGAGTTGCATTCGAATTGGAAGAGTTGCATCCGAATTCTAGTATATCTCCTTTTCTACTGATCCTATATATTGTCAAGTGTTCTTATTGAACAGGGGCGCACAAACATAGAAGAAAAACAAGAATTGAGAACAAAATTACCAAAGCAATTTTGTAAGCAGTTCGTGTGAGAATTTCCTAGTGCGACTCTGAAGCTACTTCAACCAGCTAGAAAAACCAGTTCCATCTGTTGTCTTTTAGTCTAGTTTATTTGTAGTAGGTGATTACAAAATGCATCTTTCAGCTTTATCTAGAAGCATTTGTAATAGGTACTGAGTATTCAAGTTAGAGTTAACTTAAAGGTTGTCGCAAATAGCTAGAGGCTAGTTTGCCACAAGGGGATTAGAGTTAGTCCTTAGGCTTACAAAATAGTTTATTTTGTAAATGCTGTTTGGCTAATTGATTTGGTGAAGAGTTTGGGAAAATCCTACTGAGAAGTAGGTCGTGGTTTTTTCACCTTTTGAGCCAGGTGTTTTCCACGTAAAATTATTGTGTTCCTTTATTTTCTGCAATCATTATTCCGCAAACTGTAGGAATTGGAACACATAGAAGAACCTGGTCCTTCTATAACTACTGCACGCGAAAATTGGTCACCACACAAATCACCCCCCTCTTGTGTGGTATTGACATAGATAAATAACAATTGGTATCAGAGCGGGTTATCCTTGAAGAAGCTAACACCTTAGGAAAAGATCAAGATGAGTGCACCACCTAGGAACTGGGAAGAACAATCAACTGCTAGGCCACCACTCTTCAATGGCCATTACTACTCCTGGTAGAAGAACATGATGAAAAATCACTTAATTGGAGAAGACTATGAACTATGGGACATAGTCACTGACGGTCCTTTGGCCACCAGGAAGTAGACTGCTGAAGGAGTAGATGTGCCAAAGAAAAGAGCTGACTGCACTGCTGAAGACTTAAGAAAATGGGAAAAGAATGCCAAGGCCAAGAAGTGGCTCGTGTGTGGACTTGGTCCAGATGAGTACAGCATAATTCAAATCTGCACCACTACCAAGGAAATTTGGGACACTTTGCAAGTGGTTCATGAGGGAACTACACAAGTGAAAAGATCCAGAGGTACATTACTATATTCTCAATATGAGAATTTCTCTATGAAGGAAGGAGAGATCATCCAAGAGATGTACACTAGGTTCACTACTCTGACAAATGAACTAAAATATCTTGGAAGGACTATCCTTGAAGAAGACAAGGTTGAAAATATTTTGACAAGGGTTGTGCCAATCTCTCGGGAGAGTAAGATCACTGCTATTCAGGAATCCAAGAACATGGCAACCCTCAGATTGGATGAGCTAATTGGAAATCTCACTGCTTAGGAACTTAGAAGGCAGACAATGAAGATGGATGCTCCCAAGAAGGAAAGAAGTCTAGCACTGAGAATCACTGAGGGAATAGATCTGGAGGAAGATGAAATGGCTATGATCACCAAGTAATTCAGAAACTATCTCATTAGGAAAAAGGGTATCTCAAGAGGTGGAAACTACAACAAGGCAAAGGCACCAGAAAAATCCACCAACGAGGGATGCTACAAATGTGGAAAATCTGATCATCACATCAAGAACTGTCCTCAGTGGAAAGTTGAATGGAAAAGGGAAAGATCTGAATGAAGGAACCAGAAGAAGGAACTGGTTCATCCCAAGAAAAACACAACATCAACAAAAGCTATGGTTGCTACTTGGGGAGAAAGTTCAGATGAAGAATCAGATGATGAAGATGGAGATGAGTCAGCACTCATGGCAATTGGTGAATCAGATGAGGAATCAGAGGTAAGTATATCTCATCTCAAAAACAAGATTAAGTTCTTATCCAAAAAAAAACTCTCCGAATTATTACTTGACTTCATTGATGATTCTGAAGAAATAAATAAAGAAAAAGAACATCTGTCTAAGGAGTGTGTAATGTTAAAAACAAAGTGTAAGAACCTGGAGCTCAAAGTAAGTGAATCTGTAAATGAAAACACTGCCTTGAAGAACCAGGTTCATCCACTTGAAACTAAGGTCCTAGAGTTAAAATCTGAAAATTTAAAACTGAAACTAGGAACTAGCAAGAAGACAGCTGACAACTCTCAACTCATGTTAGAANAAGAGTTCTAAAATAGGAACTCAGAAAGGTCAAACATGAACTGGATCGAACATGCAAATGGAATAAATCTTCTAATGCCTTGACATGGCTTCAAGAAAATCATAGTAGCAACAGAAGAGGACTTGGCTTTAGGAGTCAACTGCCTAAAGGGGATCCCAAAAGTAAGTACCTCACACTTCCTGAGAACAAAATCTGCACCCACTGTGGTAAGACTAGTCACTACAAAATTGAATGCAATGCATAAGAGCAGGTCAGTCAAAGGAATAAAAGTTTTGTTCGAAAGAAAAATTGGCTGTCAAATTGGGCCAGATGAAGCTTAATTCATTCTTTTTCTCATAGAAAAGGACCAAACTAGTTTGGGTTCTTAAAACTAACCCATGATTTTCTTTTTTAGGTTCAAGTGAAAGGGAGCAGTCAAATATGGTACTTGGATAGTGGCTGCTCAAAGCACATGACAAGGAACAAGGAACAGTTTCCTTCACTTGAAAACCTCAAAGGAGGAAATGTCTCCTTTGGAAATGGGAAGAAAGGTGAAATTATTGGGGTTGGTAAGGTAGGTAAGGATGACACACGTTCCATTGAGAATGTTTACTTGATAGATGGCTTNTAATATTGTTTTGCAGGGAAAAAGAGGGAATAATATCTATATCATAGACTTGTCTACACTATCAGAAAACAAATTAACTTGTTTGAGTGTGTTGGACAGTGATCCCCTCCTTTGGCACAAAAGACTTGGACATGCAAGTCTAAATCAACTCAACAAACTAGTCTCCAAGGACCTAGTGATAAGTCTTCCTAACATTAAGTTCAAGGAAGACAAAGTTTGTGAGGCTTTTGAAAGGGGAAGCAGGTAAGGTCCTCTTTCAAAAACAAGAAAGTAATAAGTACCACCAGGACGTTGGAACTGGTTCATATTGATCTATGCGGTCCTATGAGAACATTAAGCAAAGGTGGTAAGAGATATGTAATGGTGCTTGTTGATGACTATTCTAGATTTACCTGGACATTATTTCTAACATCTAAAGATGAAGCATTTGACACGTTTACTTCTTTTGTTAGGAAAATACATAAACAATTAGGAAATCAACTTGCATCAATAAGGTCTGATCATGGCACTGAATTTGAAAATGCAAAGTTTGCTGAATTTTGTGATGAACATGGCATAAATTATAACTTTTCTGCCCCTAGAACTCCACAACAAAATGGATTTGTTGAAAGAAAGAACAGAACCCTTGAAGATATGGCTAGAACCATGCTTATTTCTAATAAACTACCTCATAGCTTCTAGGCAGAAGCAATAAACACTGCATGCTACATCATAAATAGGTGCATGACTAGACCACTTGTAGAGAAGACTCCCTATGAGTTACTTAAAGGGAGAAAGCCCAATATATCCCATCTTAGGGGTTTTGGTTGTAAGTGCTTTGTGCACAACAATGGCAAACACTCCCTAGGTAAGTTTGATCCCAGAAGTGATGAGGGAGTATTCTTGGGATATTCTTCACATAGTAAGGCTTATAAATTATATTAAAAAAAGAACTATGTGTGTTGAAGAGAATGTGCATGTTGTTTTTGATGAAACGAACACTCCCTGAGAGATAGGAACAAGTATATGAAGAAATTGGGTTGGTCAGAAACTCAGAGAAAACTGGAGCAACACTGGAGGAAGGAACGGGTGATGGAACAGGTTCATCCATCCTAGGCAACATGCCAGGGGGAACTGAGCAACAAACTAATTTCCAAACCTCACTGGAACCTGTCCCTGATCCTGTTCCTCAGCAACAATACACTGTAGGATCTTCAAGTAATACCCAGTTGGTTGTAAAACCACACAGATATCAAAGCTCACACCCCATTGAGAACATTATAATTAATCCAACATCTAGAATCAGAACCAGATCCTCTTTGAAAAATCTGTGTGCGTTTGATGCTTTTCTATCCCTGATTGAACCTAAAAATATTGTTGAAGTTTTGCAGGATGCAGATTGGGTAAATGCAATGCAAGAAGAACTCAACCAATTTGAAAGGAGTCAAGTTTGGCATCTGGTACCTAGACCCTTTGATAGATCAGTGATTGGCACAAAGTGGGTATTCAGAAACAAACTTGATGAAGATGGAACAGTTACAAGAAACAAGGCAAGATTGGTGGTTCAAGGATACAGTCAGGAGGAAGGAATAGACTATGATGAAACCTTTGCTCCTATGGCAAGTTTGGAAGAAATTAGGCTCCTCATAGCCTTTGTTGCTTATGGAATTCACCCTTCACCATATGGATGTCAAGAGTGCCTTACTCAATGGCTATCTCAAGGAAGAAGTATTTGTAAAGAAGCCTGATGTGTGGCTAGAATTCATGGTTTAACACGTTATATGCCTTACATTTTATGTGCGTTAATGATAAAAATATACTTTTTATGTGCATAATGGACTTTATTTCATGTGTAAGTGAATTGGAGATGGAAGCCGAGCTAAAAGGATGCAAATACGTCAAAAAATACGCTTAAGAGTCGAAAAGGAAACACCCGGGCGTTAGCCGGGCGTTTGGCCCCTAAAGCCAGGCTGACCCTGGCGTTAGTGGGGCGTTTGTCCCCTAACGCCAGGCCTGCACTGGCTTTAAAGGGGCGTTTGGACCCAAACGCCTGGGTTCCCGAGGTCCGGTCAATTCCGAGTTTTAAAGAGTTTAAGTGTTTCCCGGTTGGAATAGAAGTCTCCTACACGTTTAGGGTTTGTCCTAAACATATAAATAGACCCCAAAACACAACTTGAAGGGGGATTCAAAAGGAGGAAGCCATTGAAGAGAAGTCAAACATCGATTTGTACAACTTTTATTCAGTACTTTGTAGTTTAATTATGCAAGTTATTTTGGATTTGATTCTTATGAACATGTNATTAGCTGTGCCTATTTATTATGTATCTACTTGAGAGAGAGTGCATATTTAGGTAATTGTTTGAACAAACCACTCCCAGAGTATAGATGAAAGTCATAACCGAGGGTTTAGAGGTTGGATTATAGATAACTATACCTCGGGTGCAATCTAAAGTGAACTGTAATGCAATCTAGCTAGCGTAACTTGAGAGAGTGCGTCTAGTAAATTATCATAATTACTTGAGAGAGATTTATGGTAGATAGAGTGTTCATGATTGATAGAGATAACTAATCAAGCTATACGAAGTATCCGAGAAGTAAGTTCACCAGCGGGGGAAACCATAACCTTAGATTTTTATTACAATTGTTTATACCTTAGCATAGTTAATCTTTAGTTTTAATCTTTAGTATTAGTAATTTAAATAACATCAGGTGACAGCTGAGTAGTATTTTAACAGCGTGCTTGATACGTCAATTCCCTGTGGGATCGACTCTGGGCATAATACCCCAGGATTATATTTGCAACGCCCGCTTAGTCTTCTACAAGACATAGTTGAGCGTGATCAAATTTTGGCGCCGTTGCCGGGGAATTAACGGTATTATCAAGTGTAGCTGTAATTGTACATATTATTATTAGGTTTTAAGTTTGAATTTTTTTTTTTAGTATTTGATTTTTATTTTCTTTATTTTAGTTTTATTTGTTAAAACATGGCATCATGGAATTATGAGAGTTATGTTGGTAATTCTACTTTTGATCTTCGTTATGCGTATTATGAAGGAAACCACCCAGAGCAAAATTATCAAAATATTCCCGAGAGCAAGTTATGTGCACCGAATCAATCTTATGTGTGGAATGTGTGTGATATTTGTGGTGGTCAAGATGGTCACTTTTATGGTTGTGCTTATATTTCTTATCTTCCCCCAACCCCTTACTTTGATGATTCTTCTTTTTCTTGTGAAGTTAATAGAAACAAATAACCCAGTGATGATGACCTGAAAAGGCTCGAGGATATGATGAAGTGCTTTTTGGAACAACAGGAGGAGTTACAACTGCGGGTACAAAGGCAAGATGAAACTATTAGCAACTTGGAGGCTCAAACAAGTCAACTAGTTGAAGCTCGTAATGCTCAATATGCCAATATTATGGATAGTAGCCAGGAACAGTGTACATTAGAGATGGAAATTGAGGTGCCAATGGAGGGGTCCAAAGTAGAAACCCAACACTTTAACCAACTAGAATTTGAGGATGCCGATGTTGAAGAAGTAATACTAGAGTCA
>ML422558.1:15920-48682 GCA_005239525.1 Nicotiana knightiana
TATTCTGTGCATTGCATTTGATGTCTAGAACTTGCCCCGTGTGTGTGCAAAGCGAAATAAAAGTTTTGTTCAGTCTGGGAAGTGATATAGGCAGTTCTTTGTTGAGCCAGCTATATATATTTTACCCACCTAATTGTTATGTGTCGTAGTTAACCCCGTTGAGCCTATAATCCTTTTTCTTTGGCAACCATATTACAAGCCATACCCCTTTGTTTGAATTGATCATATATTTGAACCTTGTCACCTTTCGTAAGCACTGGAAATGTTATGAAATATGAAAAAATTAAAGTGAGAGGTGGTAGGTTGGTTTTTGAGGGGAATAATTGAAATAAGGAGAAAGGTGCATTGTTTTGAAAAGTAAGAGTCACTTGAAAAAAAAAGAAAAAAAGAAAAAAAAGAACATATAGAAAATAAATAGTTGTATTGTTGTGAAAGAAAAATGTATGTGGTGACTCTTGATGTAATTGTGCTTAAAGAAGTATGGGGTAGTCACATTGTTGTGAAGGTAGAGTTTGGCTTAATATAAGTTTGAGGTTGAATGCGAAAGTATATGTATTAATGTGCTTAGGGAGGTGTAGTCACTATTATATCCAAATGTATCCGACCCGTCCTGCAGCCTACATTACAAACAAATAAAGTCCTACTTGATCCTAGGCTGAATGAGCTCAATTAGTAGAGTAGTACACTACGGGCAAGCTTATGGTGCATCTTTTGTGGCATATGAATATTATTTCTGAGAGCGAGTGAATTCTGTCTATCTTGAATTCCTAAGTGTTCTTAAAATTTTATTTTGTGTGGAACTGCTCTTTGATTTGGTGAGGGCACATGATTCATGAAGGAAAGGTAATGTTGTTGACCTCTATGTTAGAGTAGTGAGTGGATTGTGAATAAGGCATGGTATATGTGAGTCGANACATTTTATGTGCGTTAATGATAAAAATATACTTTTTATGTGCATAATGGAGTTTATTTCATGTGTAGGTGAATTGGAGATGGAAGCCGAGCTAAAAGGATGCAAATACGTCAAAAATTACGCTTAAGAGTCGAAAAGGGAACACCCGGGAGTTAGCCGGGCGTTTGGCCCCTAAAGCCAGGCTGACCCTGGCATTAGTGGGGCGTTTGGCCCCTAACGCAAGGCCTGCCCTGGCTTTAAGGGGGCGTTTGGGCCCAAACGCCTGGGTTCCCGAGGTCCGGTCAATTCCGAGTTTTAAAGAGTTTAAGTGTTTCCCGGTTGGAATACAAGTCTCCTACACGTTTAGGGTTTGTCCTAAACATATAAATAGATCCCAAAACACAACTTGAAGGGGGATTCAAAAGGAGGAAGCCATTGAAGAGAAGTCAAACATTGCTTTGTATAGCTTTTATTCAGTACTTTGTAGTTTAATTATGCAAGTTATTTTGGATTTGATTCTTATGAACATGTCTAGTTAATTTCTTTAATCTATGGTTTTGGTGGAACCCGTTGGGGGATGAACTTATTGTGTTATTAATATAGTTCTGATTGGTTGATTAATCTCTATTTGTTCTACTACGTTCTTGTTGTAGTTAATTGAATGGCCATCAATTAGTTGTTCCTATTTATTATGTATGTACTTGAGAGAGAGTGCATATTTAGGTAGTTGTTTGAACAACACCACTCCCAGAGTATAATGAAAGCCATAACCGAGGGTTTCGAGGTTGGATTAGAGATAACGATACCTCGGGTGCAATCTAAAGTGAAACTGTAATGCAATCTAGCTAGCGTAACTTGAGAGAGTGCGTCTAGTAAATTATCATAATTACTTGAGAGAGATTTATGGTAGATAGAGTGTTCATGATTGATAGAGACAACTAATCAAACTATAAGAAGTATCCGAGAAGGAAGTTCACCGACGGGGGAAACCATAACTTTAGACCTTTATTACAATTGTTTACACCTTATTGTAGTTAATCTTTAGTTTTAATATTTTCATTCAGTTGTAGTAGTTTAAACAACACCAAGTGACAATTTAGTATTCTGACAGCTTGCTTGATACGTTAACTCCCTGTGGGATCGACTCTGGGCTTAATACCCCAGATTATCTTTGCAACGCCCGTTTAGTCTTTTATTAGACATAGTTGAGCGTGATCAAAGCCTCCAGGGTTTGAAAGCAAGGAGAATCCTGATCATGTGTACAAGCTTGACAAAGCACTGTATGGACTCAAGCAAGCTCCAAGGGCATGGTATGAAAGGCTTTCAAAATTCCTGCTAGAACATGACTACAAGAGGTAAAATTGATAGAACCTTATTCTTGAAGTAAAAATGTAAAGATCTTTTGGTAGTGCAGATATATGTAGATGACATAATCTTTGGGGCAACTTCTGAAAAGCTAAGTAAAGAATTTGCTAAACTAATGGGGAGTGAATTTGAAATGAGCATGATGGGTGAGCTTAACTTCTTTTTAGGCTTACAAATTAAACAAAATTCAAATGGAACTATGATCCATCAGCAAAAATATGTGAAAGAATTGCTTAAAAGATTTAAAATGGAAGACTCAAAGGAAATTGACACTCCTATTGCAACAACCACAAAACTAGATGTAGATGAACCTGGTTCATCTGTCGATCAAAAGTTGTATAGAGGAATGATTGGTTCATTATTGTATCTTACTGCCCGTAGACCTAACATTGTCTTCAGCGTAGGGCTTTGTGCAAGATTTCAAGCTAATTTAAAGGAATCACACTTAACTGCAGTGAAGAGAATCTTGAGATACCTCAAAGGCACCACAAACCTCTGTCTTTGGTATCCAAAAGGTAGTAATTTTGATCTTGTGGGATATGCTGATGCTGACTATGCAAGCTTTTTGGTAGATAGAAAGAGCACCTCAGGTATGGCACACTTTTTGGCTCATGTCTTGTGTCTTGGGCCACTAAGAAACAGAATTCAGTAGCTCTATCTACTATTGAGGCTGAGTACGTGGTTGCAGCCTCATGCTGTGCTCAGTTACTATGGATTAAGCAACAACTGATGGACTTTGGTATAGAGGTTGGATGCATTCCTTTATTCTGTGATAACACTAGTGCTATTAGTATGACAAAGAACCTAGTCCATCATAAAAGAACAAAGTACATACATGTTAAACACCATTTCCTAAGAGACAACTATGAGAAGGGAATGATCTCTATTGAATTCTGTGCTACTGACAAACAAATTGCTGACATATTTACTAAGGCACTAAGTAGAGAGCATTTTTTAAAAAACATGTTAGAATTAGGGATGATTACCTAATTGAACCAATTCAAAACAAAAAAAAAATGAAAAAAAAGGCGGAAATTTTTTTTGGCTAGGAATTCTGAAAGATGTAAATAATCAGAATAATCGTTGCTCAGTCTCATGCCTTAAAAGGCATACTCTCTTTCCATGTGTTAATATGACTCCTTGGTTACTAATGATGTTTTTCTATTTTTGTAAATTGAGGCTTAATCAAGAGATTCTAACAAGATGAACCTGGTTCATCGTTGCTGGTTCATCTGACAGACAAGGTATGTGCTCATCACTATACACATATTGAAATATCAATAGTTACTCATGAGCAGGACTCTATCTATAATAAGCTTTTACAAAATCTAGTACCTATCCCAAATTCGAACCAGTTCCAAAGAGTCAAATCAAATTAAAATGGCCTAGATTATAGGGGAGTCATAACCGTCACTTATCACCTGACCCACTTGACCAAAATTACACCCGTTGTGTATTCATTAACCAAGCCTTTAAAAACCCATCATCACTTCTCTAATCCTTCACCCTTTTCCTAAAGCCATAACCGTCAAAACCTTTTCAATCTTCTACTCAAACACCTTGATCCTGATTTTCTTTAACAGAAATCATCACCATGGCTAACACTCCACCTCCTACTCCATCCTCCTCAACCACACCTAACTACAGTATCACGCTTGAAGATACTGGTTCCACCCCATCTCAATCAAATTCTTCCACTCCATCTCCATCATATCCCACCACCCCTCAAAACAACCATGTTCCGTCTCCTCCAATCACTCCCGTTGTACAACCAAGCCCCAATCCAGAACCTAGGAGAAGGCGTGTGAAAATGCTCGCCAGAAAGTCTATGGCCTCTGGCTCTCTAGCTAGGAAATTGAATGCAAAACTTCAAGCTAGCCAGGCCCAAGAATCTGAGAACTCCAATGACTCTTTCAAGACCGCCACTGAGGGGGAAGCAACTAGTTCTTCTGATTCTGAACAGGTAACATCTAAAATTGGGTCTGAGCTAGTCACTTTTGAAAATAGGTTTGTTTTAATTGGGTCTGTAGTGGATGTGGAGATTCCTGATAGGAGAAGAAGAGGCGGTAAAAATAACTTTGAGAGAGAGGGAGAAAGAAGAATTGTGAGGGGAACAGGGGTAGGAGGCACTCCATTGGCAATTTGTGGAACTGTCCCAGTGGTTGTTGAAGAAGGTGCCAAGTATTTAGGGGGAAGTAATTCTAGAGAGGCTGCAGAGGGGCTGGAAAATCTTCAACATGCAACCAATGAACCTGGTTCATTCATTGAAGAAACTTTGGTTGATCTTATGAGAAAATTAGGGGAGGTATATAAACCCAAAAAGAAGAAGACACCCAAGACCAAGAAAGTTTCTCCTCCAGTGGAAAGAAAGAAGAGAAAAGCCACTCCCTCTTCTGAAGCTTCCATTCCTAGAGGTCGCACTACAAGGAGTGCAATTAGGCAGAGTGAAGAGGAGTTGTAGAAAGCTTTGAGGGAGAGTAGGAGAAAGAAAGCTGAAAAGGGGAAGGCAAAAGTGTTTGGGCCTGCAGAGGCTGTTGATGTTGAGGAGATGGACCTGGTCCATCAAGAGGAACAAATGACAGAAGTTGATATTGAGACACCCAAACCAAAAAAGGCCAAGACTTCTTCCAAGAAGTCAACATCTGTGTCTGCTATACCCTCGACTGTTGCTAGGAGGACTAGGTCCACAAAGAAATCAAAGAAGGCTCAGGTTGATGATGATGAGTGGAGTGATGAAGAAGCAGAGGAGTCTGGTGGAGAGACAGAAACATTGACAAAATTTGGGAAGCGCACGATACTGAAGGGAAGGTTGCTGAAGGATCTTGAAGAATCCGACACGATTTACCTTGTGGACACTTTGGACGTACAGGGTTGGAAGGATATGGTCCTTCACTAGAAGGCAGTATGGCCAGGAGTGAGATTGTCGAGTTCATGGAAAATGCAGAAGTCAAGGATGGCAAGGTATCCAGTCAGGTAAAGGGGGTTAAGATCTCCTTTGATACCTAGGAGCTGGGTGAGATTCTTGGGATTCCCGCTGAGGGATATGATGATTATACAAGGCAGAGGTGGCCCAGCTTGGATGGCCTTCTTTCTGCACTGCAAATCACCAGAAGGTTCAGTGATAATTCTGAAGAAGTGGAACCAAGGGTTGTGTTCAAATGAGAGATGACACCTCAACACAAAGTGGTTTTTGAGTTCGTCAATAAATACACACTGCCCAGGAAATAGAGGAGGCACGTAGCAAACTATATGGATTTAACTCTCATGGAGTGCTGGACAGTGGAAGGCAAATCAACTGGACCTCTTTCATAATTCAGTTGCTGGACAGGGTGGTAAATGGCTCCAAGGCTCATGCTATCCCATATGGGTTCATCCTAACGACTGTGCTGGCTCACTTCAAAGTGTCCGTGAAGAAAGCAGAAATGGCCACTGTCAGGACTATTTTGGGAAGAACACGCTTCTGACATGCGACTATGTTGTGAATGTTCCTGACGATGAACCTAGTTCATCAAGGAAAACGCCTGTGAATAGAAAGGTCAGGGCGCTTGTGCATGAAGGTGGGGTTAAGGATGCTGAAATCCTTCGCCTGAAGACCCGCCTTACAGAGGTTGAGGCTGAGTGGGATGCTCTCAGATCTGAACTGGCAAATGAAAAGGAGAAGAATGTAGGGATTCTTCAACAAATGCTCTCTCTTCTCCAAGAAAAGAACCCAACCTCCACCCCTTCCCAGCCTTAGGTGTCCAGTGCCATCCCTCACCCCTCTATGACCCAGTTGGGGATTTTTTTTGCTATCTTTTGCTCATGACTATAAGTGCTTTTATTTATTTATGTGCTTAGTGCTTGAACTATGCTCTTATCAATGAACTGTGTTGTTTTTGCTCTTACCTACGCTTTCCTTGATAGTTTACATTCTTGGTTTACTATTGATGATTAATCCATGTTTGCACTTGCAGTTTCCTCAGTGGCCATGAGTAATTATTATAAATCTGGTAATTCTAACACTGTGCAACTATTCGATGATGCCAAAAGGGGGAAGATGTACTATTTTGAAAATTGTGATATTTATAACCTAATGAACCTGGTTCTTTATGATACATTCTCAATACTATAAAAAGTGTCAATGTTGGATTAAAGTGATTATAGGCCTAAGCACAGAATTTGTTCATCATCAAAAAGGGGGAATTTGTTGGATCAAGAAGCTGAATGGTTTTGAAGATTGACAAATGAACTCAGAGTTGAACCAGGTGCATCACTGGAGACATAGACATGTAGAGTTAATGGCACGTGAGGTGATCACAAACAGGAGATAAGCACAATCAATGATCTGAAGATATATCTCTTGATCGAAAAGGTTGCAAATTGATAGGGAGATGGACTCCTTATTCAGTAAGGACAGTTGAAGATAAAAGAGGATCTAGGGAGTTGAGATCAACTAGAACTCTTCTACCAAGTGAGAGTTGCATTCGAATTGGAAGAGTTGCATCCGAATTCTAGTATATCTCCTTTTCTACTGATCATATATATCGTCAAGTGTTCTTATTGAAAAGCGGCGCACAAACATAGAAGCAAAACAAGAATTGAGAACAAAATTACCAAAGCAATTTTGTAAGAAGTTCGTGTGAGAATTTCCTGTGCGACTCTGAAGCTACTTGAACCAAATAGAAGAACCAATTCCATCTGTTTTCTTTTTGTCTAGTTTATTTGTAGTAAGTGATTACAAAGTGTATCTTTCAGCTTTATCTAGAAGCATTTGTTATAGGTACTGAGTATTCAAGTTAGAGTTAACTTGAAGGTTGGCGCAAATAGCTAGAGGCTAGTTTGCCACAAGGGGATTAGAGTTAGTCCTTAGGTTTACAAAAGAGTTTATTTTGTAAATGTTGTTTGGATCATTGATTTAGTAAAGAGTTTGGGAAAATCCTACTGGGAAGTAGGTCGTGGTTTTTTCACCTTTTGAGCCAGGTGTTTTCCACGTAAAATTGTTGTGTTCCTTTATTTTCTGCAATTATTATTCCGCAAACTGTAGGAGTTGGAACACATAGAAGAACATGGTCCTTCTATAACTACTGCACGCGAAAATTGGTCACCACACAAATCATCCCCCCCTCTTGTGTGGTATTGACATAGATAAATAACACCATTTTACTGAGGGGTATAAGGACAAGATGTCTGATGAATAATTTCTTGAGAAGTCATAAACTGCTGAAACTGAGAGGATAAATATTATAAGGCATTATCAGTGCGAAAATTGCGAATAGAAACACCAAATTGATTTTTGATTTCAGCACAAAAATTCTGAAAAATAGAAAATAACTCAGAACGATCTTTCATTAAGAAAAGCCAAGTACATCTTGAATAATCATCAATAAAACTAACAAAATAATGAAATCCCAAAATTGGACTGACTCTACTAGGACCCCATATATCAGAATGAACTAAAGAGGAAACAGACTCTAAATGATTCTCAACACTATGCGTTAAGGAGGCTCGGGCATGTTTCCCAAGTTGATACGACTCACAATCTAATCTATATAAACTAGGCACCATCTTCTAAAGCTTGGATAAACTCGAATGTCTTAAAAATTTGTGAATTAGGTCCGAATGATCTATAACTAGACATGTTGTGGAAGGATTGAGTGAGTTAAGGTAGTAAAGGCCTTCTGATTCACGCCATGTGCCAATCGTCTGTCCCGTATTACGGTCTTGCATAATAAAAGAATCATCATTAAAATATATACCACAATGGAGGGAACAAGTCAAACGACTAACATATGAAAGACTAAAAGGATAGCCAAAGACATAAATAACGGAATCTGGAGTGATAGAAGATAGGGGATTATCTTGTCCAACTCCTTTTGCTATAGTTTGACACCTATTGGCTAAAGTAACAGTGGGAAGAGACTGTGAATATAAAATATTCGACAAAAATAATTTATTACCAGAGATATGATCAGAAGCGCCTGAGTCCATGACCCATGGTCCAAGAATACTAGACTGGGAAACACAAGCAAAAGAATTACCAGCAACAGAAGTATCAGTCTGAGCAACCGAGGCTACTTGTGGATATGTCTTCTTACTTGCTCGATACTGAAAGAACTCACTATATTTCCCTTCAGATAAAGAAAATCCCTGGTTACCTGTAGTCTCGGTCTGGGCAACATAAGCGTTTTTGGGTGGACGACCATGTAAGGAATAACACATTTCACGAGTATATCCAAGTTTGTGACAATAAGAACACTTGGGTCTAGATCTTCCAAAATGACCTCCTCCTAGTCTATTCTCCATAGTTTGAGATGCACAATTGTCCACTGTCTGGGATGCGATAATAGAGGAGTCAAGTGTCTGTGATGAGATCACTGGGTGACTTGGTGCTGCAGCACGATGAAGTAATCGAGAGAATAATTCATTAACTGTGGGGACAGTCGGACTAGCCAAAGTATGGTCGCGTACTGAATCAAGATCCTTAAGAAATCCAACGAGGGTAAGAACTAGAAACATCTTCTGTCGCTGCTCTTTTTGTTTTTCAACAGTTGTAGAAACTATCATCAACTTCTCAAATTCCTCCATGACTTCATGTACTTGTCCTAAGTAAGTAGACATATCTAATTCATATTTCTTTAAATTTGTCATCCGCGATGTTACATCATAGAAACGAGATATGTCATTAGTGTATAAAGTGCAAGCCTTTTCTCAAACCAAATAACATGTCTGGAATAGACGAAACAAGGGCACCAACTTGGAATCAATAGATCGCCATAGAATACTACATAACTGAGCATCGATCTTCACCCAAAGTGCTATGGTCTTTTCATCTCCTTCGCTAGACTTTTTGATTAGATGATCTTGAACACCTTGACCTTTACACCACAACTCGACAGACGAAGCCCAAGCTAAGTAGTTTGAACTTCCCATTAAAGGTTCCGAGGTAATCATAACACTAGAACTTCCAGAACCCGTATTTTTAGACTAAAAAATATCAAATTCCAAAGACATCTTTGGATTGAAGAGAGGTTTAGCAAATTATTACCAAATAAGAGAAATAATCAATTGTAATCGACTGAAACAGATGAATGAAACAGTATAGTCGCCGAAAATTTACTGTAGCTGCCGGAAAAATCAGTGTAGTCGCTAGAAAAAACTCAAAGTGGTTGGAATAAAATGAAAAATGTAAGGGTGGGTTCGGAACTAAAAGATGACCCAACTGTTCTTAAGAAACTTTTTCAAAAAATGGCCGGCAGTGATCGTACTCGCCGGCGCGTGAGCTCACACACTCACACGCTCACCGGAACTCTAGATTCTGATGGTGCGTGAGAAGGCTGCTGCCAGAGAGGTTCACTAGGGTTTGGTCGCCGGATGATGAAAGATCTTGTGGTAGTGTTGTATTTTGCACAACACTAATGGAGATTGGGATGACGCAAGACAACCTTGAAAAGTCACCGGAAAATTGAGGTATGGTGACTTCTGGCTCTGTATTCTAGTTTCCGGATGTGTCTCACCACCACTGCTCTGATACCATATGAGAAAGCACGGGAAAAAATATATTATTGATATATTAACTATAATACAAGTACCCCTATTTATAATAATACACAATACCTACACTACTCATATTCCATGTAGGACTATGCTTATTTACGCAATAACTAATTAACTAACATTGACTTTTTTTAACATCATGCTTTCTTAATGGTTGATCTGTTGGAAGAATCAGCTCAAGGATGTTTAAACCAAACTTTATTGGGCTCCATTAGCAAATGACCGCTCTTTTGGGGACAATTTGCATTACTAGGATGTTTGAATTTTATTAATCTTTACTGGACATTTGTGGAAGCATGTTCTCATCTGGGTGGGAACATTATTTACAAACAAAAGGACATTTACATAGTAATTTAATATCAAGCTGAATCTACAGTTGGTTAAAAATAATTTGATCACTTCACTAAGGATAGAGTTCAAGATGGCTTCCCCTACCTCAATTCCAATATGACTAGTTTGCAGTTCTAAGTGTCTGGTTTCCTTTATCATATCAGAGTAATTCAACTCTATTATAGCAGTGCCATCAGTGGGAGCAATTCCCTACGAATGGATTTTGCCTTGGTATATTTTGAGTGTCAGAGATCCAATTATTTCTCCGATGTTGTTCTTTCCGTGCTTCGTGTTTGCTCAACTTTGCAGTAAAAGGTGTTGCTTTCGTTACTTTAGAACTTCCTGAAATATATAAATGTGCTTCAACTCTCCTAAGCAAGCCCCTCTCTGCTTCATGTTGACTGGGTGCATAAGCTTTGCTAAGTAAAATTTACTCGATTAATCGGACGAGAATAAAGATAAAGTCCCCCTCCCAGGAGCTCCCTACTTTGCTTCCTTGGTGACTCAAACCCGCAACCTTTGGGTTGGAAGTGGTGGGTGCGTATTACTTGAGCAACCATCTCATGTCAATTCTACTTGATCTTGATATGCTTGTTCTATGTTCAAATTTCCACTCTAATTTTGAGTTATGGAAGTCCATTTGCCAATGCATATGCAATTACATTCCCTTCCCTGAAAGATGTGTTACATGGATTCCTCTTTCAATTACCTTATCTTGAATCTTCTCCACACCTTTCTGCGGACTCCGTGGTGGTTTATACTCTCTCATAGGTCTGTACAACCATATACACGCCTCAATTTCATTGTTAATTTTTGTTCTTTGAACCATCATATATATTATTTTTGAGTCATGTAAGAATTAGCTCTTTAAACATAATAACTACCTCAGGTTGTTTTTAGAAATATTCTGACCACATCTAGAGATCAATAAATATTTATAAGCAAAAGACAATTGATTGCTAGCACATCTAGTGTTCCTTATTATAGTTCTAGCAATTAAAGAAAGCACGAAAGTGGATAAGGCTAGCAATGGCCAAAAAGCCTAAACCCAAAATAACAACAATAACAACTTAGTAAAATTTCACGGATAAAAAATTTGGGGAGGATAGTGTATACGCAGACCTTATCTTTATTTGATGTAAACTAAAATAAAGCTCTTAAATTTTGTAACTATAGGAACTTATCAAATGTCACCAATTAAATACCAGCAAGGAAGGCTCAACTTTTAGAAAATTTTCAGGTTTAGTGTGGCAAAAATTTGAATGAAAAAATAAACTTGATCAAATTAGTAGTTGTGCCGAAATGCACTTTTAGGCGTTGAGATTTTACAAACAAGTAGTCACATATTTAGATAAAAAAGCTAAAAATGAAAATAAACAGTTATCGTATTTGGAAAAATCAATAATTTCCTTAAAGCTATTTATAAAATATAAATTTTATTGTAGTTTTACATAAAAAGATATAACTGCCTGAAATAGAATATAAAGATGATTAAAATTAATTTGGGAAGAATAATTCAAAAGTTACACATTATATGATGATACAATCATAAAATATTTGATTAAACTACAAGTGTTTATAAGCCGTAAAATTATAATATTTATCAAATATACAAATAAGCACTTTGATATTTATCAAGTATAATAAATAAGCCAAAAAAATAAAAATAGTATAAGCTTAGCTAAAGGAAGACTTATCAAGGTCCGCACGGACAACTCATGTGCTATATTATCATATCAAGGTCCGCACGGACAACTCACGTACTATCATATCATATCAGAATCCGCACGGACAACTCACGTGCTAAGGTACAATACCTCACAAACAGGCCCTCAACCTCACTCAGTCATGAACCTCTCTAGTCTCATGGCCCTCAACAAAGGAGGGGAATCAACCCAAATTAGGATGCTACAGTGTATCAACAGGGAAATAACAGAGACAGAGGTAAACATATACAAGAACTACTATGACTGAGTATGACAACTATAAGCAGGTACATAGCCTAAGCATGATTTCTAACATGAAAGGCAGTCAAATTGCTAGCAGACAAGTAATACATATAAGCACAAAAAGGCTATTAGACTTTACAGTCTCACGGGACGGACCAAGTCACAATCCCTCACGATGTACACTCACACGCCCGTCACCTAGCATGAGTGTCACCTCCAAACAGTCACATTATACTAAACTTCGGGTTTCATACCCTCAAGACCAGATTTAAAATTGTTACTTACCTCAGCAACGTAGAAATCCTACTCTGAAATGCCCTTTCCTCTCGAACCGGCCTCCAAATGTATCGAATCTAGTCACGAGCAATACAATACGATCAATATAGGCTAAAGGAATAAATTCCACAAGAAAATACCAAATTATAGACAAAATCCCGAAATCGGCTCAACCCAGCCCCCGGACTCACGTCTCGAAATCCGACAAAAGTCACAAAATCTGAAAGCCCATTCACGCTCGAGTCTAACCATGCTGAATTACTCAAATCCGATAACAAAATCCCATTTAAAACCTCAAAATTTCATCTCAAGAACACTTCCTCTTTTCCCCAAGCTTTTCACCCCAAATCACATATTAGATTATTAAATTAAAGATATAATCATGAGATCTAACCAAAACCAAGTGAGAAACACTTACCCCAATCAACTCCGCGAAACTTCCTTCAAGAATTTCCCAAATCCGTAATCTATATCTCAAAATATGAAAAATCAGCTCAAACCCTCGATTATGAATTTAACACTGTCTACCCAGTTTTTCTTCTTCGCGAACGCGACAGTCCTCTCGCATTCGCGTAAGTCAACTCAGACTGCCTCTCCGCTTTACTCTTCGCGAACACGAGAACTGCTTCGCGAACGCGATGCTTTACCAGCTCAAGTCTTCGCGAACGCGACCCTCACCTCGCGAACGCATAGACTAAGGACCTGGGGTCCCTAACTGCCTCACTTCTCTTCGCGAACGCGACACCACTCTGTGATGCACACACTGCCCTACCCTTCGCGTTCGCGTCCTCTCCTTCACGAACGTGTAGAACAAAACTCACCATCTCAGAAACATTCTTCGCGAATGTGAGGCCCCTCTCGCGAACGCCTAAGAGGAAACCAGAAACAAAAAAAATACAACAGCAGATCAGCTATCTCACCAAGGTCAAAAATGATCCGTTAACCACCCGAAACTCACCCTCGGCCCTCGGGACCTCAACCAAACATACCAACAAGTCATATAAACCCCTACGAACTTAGTCGAACCTTTGAATCACTCAAAACAATATCAAAACACCAAATTACACCTAGATTCAAGCCTAAGGACTTCTAAACTTCTGAATTCCGCAAACGACATCGAAACCTATCAAACCACGTCCGATTGACCTCAAATTTACACAAACGTCAAAAATGATACAACAAACCTAGTCCAACTTTAGGAAATCCATTCCAACCCCGATACCAAAATTTCCACTACCGACCAAAATTGCTAAATTTCCAACTTCTGCCTAATCAAGCCTAATTCTACTACGGACCTCCAAATCACTTTCCGGACGCGCTCCTAAGTCCAAAATCACCTAAAGAAGCTAACAAAACCATCAAAATTCAAATCCGAGGTCATTCACACACAAGTCAACATCCGATTGACTTTTCCAACTTAAGCTTCTGATAAAGAGACTAAGTGTCTCAATTTCTCTCCGAAACCACTCTGAACCCGAACCAACCAACCCGATATGATATAACATATGTAAAGCAAAAAAGAAGAAGAAATGGGGGAAACATGGCTATAAATCTCGAAACGACCTGTCGGGTCGTTACATCCTCCCCTTCTTAAACAAACGTTCATCCTCGAACGGGTCTAGAAACATAACTGGAATCTCAAATAGGTATGGGTATCTGCTCCGTATCTCCCGCTCGATCTCCCAAGTGGATTCCTCCACAGGCTGACCTCTCCACTGCACCTTCACTGAAGCTATGTCCTTTGACCTCAACTTCCGAACATGCCGCTCCAAAATGGCCACCGACTCCACATCATAAGTCATATCACTATCCAACTGAACTGTGCTGAAGTCCAAAACATGGGACGGATCGCCAATATACTTCCAGAGCATAGAAACATGAAACACTGGATGCACACTCGACAAGCTGGGTGGCAAGGAAAGATTGTAAGCCACCTCCCCTATCCTCAGAAGCACCTCAAAAGGCCCAATGAACCGGGGGCTCAACTTGCCCTTCTTTCCAAACCTCATAACACCCTTCATGGGTAATACCTTCAGCAACACCTTCTCCCCGACCATGAAAGACATATCACGGACCTTCCTGTCCGCATAGCTCTTCTGCCGAGACTGCGCCGTGTGAAGCCGCTCCTAAATCAATTTCACCTTGTCTAATGCATCCTGGACCAAGTCTTTACCCAAGAGCCTTGCCTCACCTGGATCAAACTATCCCACTGGAGACCTACACCGCCTCCCATATAAAGCCTCATACGAAGCCATCTGAAATCTCGACTGATAACTGTTGTTATATGCAAACTCCGCGAGCGGAAGAAACTGGTCCCATGAACCCCCAAAATCAACGACATAAGCACGTAACATGTCCTCCAATATCTGGATAGTGCGCTCGGACTATTTTTTGGTCTGAGGATAAAAGGTTGTGCTCAACTCAACCTGAGTACCCAACTCTCGTTGCATGGCCCTCCAAAACTGTGATGTAAACTATGTGCCCCTATATGAGATGATGGAAATTGGGACACCATGAAGGCGAACAATCTCTCAGGTGTAAATCTTAGCGAACCCTGAAGAGTAAGTAATACCAACTGGAATGAAGTGCACAGACTTGGTCAGCCGATCCACAATCACCCAAATAGCATCGAACTTCCTCGAAGTACGTGGGAGCCCAACTACGAAATCCATGGTGATCCTCTCCCACTTCAACTCTGGGATCTCTAACCTCTGAAGCAAGCCACCCGGTCTCTGATGCTCATACTTAACGTGCTGACAGTTGAGACACCGAGCCACAAACTCAACTATATCCTGCTTCATCCGCCTCCACCACTAGTGGTGTCTCAAATCCTGGTACATCTTCGCGGCACCCGGATGGATGGAATACTGCGAGCTGTGGGCCTCCTCAAGAATCAACTCCCAAATCCCATCCACATTGAGCACACATATCCGGCCTTGCATCCTCAACACGCCATCATTACCAATAGTCATATCTCTAGCATCATCTCGCTGAACCCTGTCCTGAAGGACGAGCAAATGGGGGTCATCATACCGACACTCCCTGATACGGTCATAAAGAGAAGACATGGAGACCACACAAGCCATACCCGACTCGGCTCCGAAATATCCAATCTAACAAGCTGGCTAGCTAAGGCCTGAACATCCAATTCCAAGGGTCTCTCTGCTACTGGAAGATACGCTAGACTCCCCAAACTCTCTGCCCAGCGACTCAAGGCATTGGCCACCACATTGGCCTTCCCATGATGGTATAAAGTAGTGATATCATAGTCCTTAAGAAGCTCCAACCATCTCTGCTGACGCAAATTAAGATCCTTCTGCTTGAACAGATGCTGCAAACTCTGGTGATCAACATAGATCTCACAATGAACCCCATACAAATAGTGCCGCCAAGATTTTTAAGGCGTGAAAAATAGTTGCTAACTCAAGATCATGGACAGGATAGTTCTTCTCATGAGGATTCAACTGAATCACCTTACCCTCCTGCATCCGAACACATCCGATACCTATCCGCGAGGCATCACAATACACGGTGTAAGAACCTGAAGCTGATGGCAAAACTAGAACTAGAGCCGTGGTCAAAGCAGTCTTGAGCTTCTGAAAGCTCTCCTCACATTCATCCGACCACCTGAACGGAGCACCCTTTTGGGTCAATTTGGGCAAGGGCGATGCAATAGATGAAAAACCCTCCACAAAATGATGGTAATAGCCTGCCAAACCAAGAAAGCTCTTAATCTCCGTGGATGAGGACGGTCTAGGCCAACTATACACCGCCTTTATCTTCTTCAGATCCACCTGAATACCCTCACTGGAAACCACGTGCCCCAATAAAGCCACTGAACTAAGCCAAAACTCACACTTAGAGAACTTTCCATAAAGCTTCTCCTCCCTCAATCTCTGCAACACAATCATCTGATGCTGAGCATGCTCCTCCTGGCTACAAGAGTACACCAGGATGTCATCAATGAACACAATAATGAATGAGTCCAAATAGGGCTGAAATGCATTGTTCATCAAATGCATGAACGCTGCTGGGGCCTTTGTCAGCCCAAAAGACATCACCAGGAACTTATAATGGCCATATCCGGTCCTGAAAGCTGTCTTGAGAATATCCGAATCCAGAATCTTCAGCTGGTGATACCCAGACCTCAAATCAATATTGGAGAACACCCTCACTCCCTGAAGCTGGTCAAATAGATCATTAATACGAGGCAAAGGATACTTGTTCTTGACTGTGACCTTGTTCAATTTCCTGTAATCAATGCACATCCTCATGGAACCATCCTTCTTCTTCACAAATAGAACTGGTGCACCCCAAGGTGACACACTAGGCCGAATAAACCCCTTATCAAGGAGTTCCTGAAATTGTTCTTTCAACTCCTTAAGTGGCATACGGTACGGTGGAATATAAATAAGCTGAGTTCCCGTCACCAAATCAATACCAAAATCAATATCCATGTCAGGCGGCATGTCCGACAGGTCTACAGGAAACACATCCAAAAAATTATGTATCACTGGAATAGAATCAATGACAGGAGTCTCTGCACTAACATCCCACACAAAAGCCAAATAGGATAGACAACCCTTCTCAACCATACGTTGAGCCTTCAAGTATAAAATAACCCTATTAGGTATATATTCTATAGAACCGCTCCACTCAACCCTCGGCAACCCCGGCATCGCCAACGTCACAGTCTTAGCATGACAATCTAGAACAACATGACATGGGGACAACCAATCCATACCCAATATCACATCAAAATCAATCATATTAAGCAGCAGAAGGTCCACTCGGGTCTCCATCCCCCAATAGTCACCACACAAGACCGATATACGCAGCTCACAATAATAGTATCACCCACAGAAGTAGATATATGAACAGATGAGACTAAAGACTCACGGGGCATATCTAAAAAATGAGAGAAATACGAGAAAACATAGAATAAGTGGAACTAGGGTCAAATAATACTGAGGCATATCGGTGGAAAACTGAGACATCATCTGTAATCACAACATCTGAAGCAATGGGATCTGGTCTGGCAGGGAGGGCATAGAAATGGGCCTGGCCACCCCCTGATTTGCCTCCCCTTCTCGAGCGATCCCTAGGTGACTGAGCTCCACCCCTAACTGACTAGGCGGGTGGTGGAGGAACTGGTGCTGGTGCCATCGGCCGAGTACTCCACTGTGGATCCCCACACAATAGCCTAGGGCAATCTCTCATAATGTGACAAAAATCTCCACACTCGAAACAACCTCTCCTCTGACAGAACTGTTGCTCCTGATGCCCAGAAGAACTACCCGGGGATACCTGAGCGGACGGGGTATGGTGAGAACTTTGCGCTGGTAGTGCACTGAATGATGACTGGCCCTACTGATGACTGTGGGAACCATGGCCAGATGGTGCACCACGGTGAAATGGGTGAGCTGTCTGAGCCTGTCTAAAATGACGACCTCTACCCTGTTGGAACTGACACCTAGAAGAAGCACCGCTGAATCCACCCTGACCACGAGGCCTCTTGGCCTCCCTCTCAACCCTCTCCTGACCGCGAACCATCTCAATCTGCCGATCAATGTCGAAAACCTCATCAAAGGTAGCACCAGACACTTTCTCTCTGGTCATAAGCAACCGCAGCTGAAAAGTGAAACCATCTATAAACCTCTCCCTGTCTGTGGGAACCAACCAGATAGCATGACGGGCCAACTCCGAGAATTGCATCTCATACTGCGCCACAGACTTATCACCCTGACGAAGCTGCTCTAATTATTTGTGCAGCTCCTCTCTGCGGACCTGAGGCACAAACTTCACTAGAAAGACCACGGAGAACTATTGCCAAGTAAGGGGTGCTACGCCGACTGGCCTATGACTCTCGTAAGTCTCCCACCATCTGAGTGCAGCACTAGAGAACTGAAAAGTAGTGCATGAGACCCCATAAGTCTCCATAATACCTGTTGTACGGAGTATCCTCTGAAACCTGTCCAAGAAATCCTGGGAATTCTCTCCCTTTGCACCACTAAAAGGTGGAGGCTGGAGTCTCCCAAACCTCTCCAACCTATGCTGGTCATCCTCAAGCATAGCAAGAACCACATAGTCCTGTGCAACTGCAACCGACTGGGCTGGTGGTGCCCCCGATGTCTGGAGTCCCTATACAACCTGTTCAGGTGTGCGGGCGGGGGGAGTCTGAGTGCCTCCCCCGGCTTGAGAAGTGGTTGCGGCTGTCGAAGCAGAGACCACCTGAGCAAGGCCAGTACACACTGTTAGAATCTGAGCTAGGGCCTCTTGAAGGCCAGGAATCATGATAGGCACAAGTGGTGCTTGAGCTGGTCCTGCTGGAGCATCCATAACTGGGACCTGGTCCTAATCTGGGGCAACTGGTGGAGCTGCAGGTACTGCCCCAGCTGTTATGCGGGCTGAATCTCTAGCCCTACCACGACCTCTACCGCGGCCTCGGTCTCTCGTGGCTCTGGCTGGAGGTACTGGTGGCTGGATCTCCTGCCCGATAGCACGAGTCCTCACCATTTGTGAGAGAATGAAACAACAGATGTTTAGTTATCAGAATAAACAGATTCGCACGAAAAGAATCCAAGAATGTGAAGTTTTTCCTAAGGGTTCTGCAGCCTCTCAAGGATAAGTGCAGACGTCTCCGTATCGATCCGCAAGACTCTACTAACCAGCTCATGAATTGTGAGACCTATTTAACCTAGGCTTTGATACCAACTTGTCACGACCAAAAACTTAACATGTCGTGATAGCACCTATAGATGGTACTAGGCATGCCGACTTTCCAATAATACTTCAGTAATTAAATATAAAAGTAATTTAAAACATTTCCGTATTAGGAATTTTCATAAAAACCAAAGTTGAACTCAAAATAGAATCAAAGTGCGGAAAAACTAACCCCAAACATCGGGGTGTCACCAAGTCATGAGCGTCTAGGTATCAAAAACTAATGCAACCAGTGTCTAAGTATCAATACAAGGCAAAAAAAAAATATATAAAGAGAGTCAACGTTCTGCGGACGCTGACAGTTACCTCGTAGTCTCCGGAGCTCGATCACGCACTAACTCAACGGTCTCCGTGCTTAGACACACCTGGATCTGCACATGAAGTGCAAGGTGTAGCATGAGTACAATCAACTCAACAAGTAACATAAATAAATAAGGAACTGAGAAGCAGTGACGAGCTATACAGTACCGTTCAATTCAATAACTTTCAAAAACTAAACATAGACAAGAGTCAATACCGGTAACATGAGTCATATCAGTTGCGTATTTACCAAGTTCAAGTAAAACCAAATATCAGCTAAATGCAGCAACAAAGGGAAAAGATACAACCTCACAGGGTACTGTCACTAAATCTCTCAATAGCTCAATGCTCGGCTCTCAGCCCTTAATACACACGCTCAATAGGTACATGCGCTCACTAGGCGTGTTCAGACTCGGGAGGGATCCTATATCCAAAGTGCTATAAACTGCACGGACAAATCACGTGCTGCACAGACAAATCACGTGCTATAATATCATATCAAGGTCTGCAAGGACAACTCACGTGCTAAGGTACAATACCTCACAGACAGGACCTCAGCCTCACTCAGTCATGAACCTCTCTAGTCTCATGGCCCTCAACAAAGGAGGGAAATCAATCCAAATCGGGATGCTACAGTGTATCAATAGGGAAATAACAGAGACGGAGGTAAATATATACAAGAACCACTATGACTGAGGATAACAACTATAAGCAGGTACATATCTTAAGCATGATTTCTAACATGAAAGGAAATCAAATTGCTAGCAGACAAGTAATACATATAAGGACAAAAAGGCTATTAGACTTTAGAGTCTCACGCGATGGACCAAGTCACAATCCCTCACGGTGTACACTCACACACCCGTCACCTAGCATGAGTGTCGCTTCCAAACAGTCACATTATACCAAACTCCGGGTTTCATACCCTCAAGACCAGATTTAAAACTGTTACTTATTTCAGCAGCGTAGAAATCCTACTTTGGAATGCCCTTTCCTCTCGAACCGGCCTCCAAATGTCCCGAATCTAGCCACGAGCAATACAATACGATCAATATAGGCTAAAGGAATAAATTCCACAAGAAAATACCAAATTATATCCAAAAACCCGAAATCGGCTCAAACCGGCCCCCCGGCCCACGTCTCAAAATCCGACAAAAATCACAAAACCTAAAAGCACATTCACTCACGAGTCTAACCATGCCGAATTTACTCAAATGCGATAACAGAATCCCATTTAAAACCTCAAAATTCCATCTTAATAACACTTCCTCTTTTTCCCCAATTTTTCACCACAAATCACAAATTAGATGATAAAATTAAAGATATAATCATGGGATTTAACCAAAACCAAGTGAGAAACACTTACCCCAATCAACTCCGCGATCCCTTCAAGAATCGCCCAAATCTGTGATCTCTAGCTTAAAATATTAAAAATGTGCTCAAACCCCCGATTATGAATTTAACACTGTCTACCCAGATTTTCTTCTTCGCGAACGCGACCGTCCTCTTGCGTTCGCGTAGGCCAACTCAGACTGCCTCTCCTCTTTACTCTTCGCGAACGTGATGCTTTAATAGCTCAAACCTTCGCGAACGCGACCCTCACCTCGCGAACGCGTAGACTAAGGACCTGGGGTCCCCAAGTGCATCACTCCTCTTCCCGAACACGACAGAACTCACGCGTTCGCGATGCACACAATGCCCTACCCTTCACGTTCGCGTCCTCTCCTTCGCGTACGCGTAGAACAAAAACTCATCATCTCAGAAACACTTTTCATGAACGCGAGGCCCCTCTCGTGAACGCGTAAGAGGAAACCAGAAACAAAAAAAATACAGCAGTAGATCAACTATCTCATCAAGGCCAAAAATGATCCGTTAACCACCCGAAACTCACCCGAGACCCTCGGGACCTCAACCAAACATACCAACAAGTCATACAACCCCCTACAAACTTAGTCGAACCTTCGAATCACTCAAAACAACATCAAAACACCGAATTACACCGAGATTCAAGCCTAAGGACTTCTAAACTTCCGAATTCCGTAAACGACGCCGAAACCAATCAAATCACGTTCGATTGACCTCAAATTTTACACACACGTCAAAAATGACATTATGAACCTAGTACAACTTTAGGAAATCCGTTCCGACCCCGATATCAAAATTTTCACTGCCGACCAAAATCACCAAATTTCCAACTTCTGCCAATTCAAGCCTAATTCTACTGCGGACCACCAAATCACATTCCGGGCGTGCTCCTAAGTCCAAAATCACCTAGCGGTCCCGAACCAACCAACCCGATACGATATAATACAATTGGCAAGTACAAAACAAGTAGAAATAGGAAATACGGGGGGTTATAACTCTCGAAACGACCGGTCGGATCGTTACAATCTAGCTTGACACAGTATGCAAGAATCAGGCTGTTGACAACAATCTAACTGAATCTTTCAATTCTTGGATACAAGAAGCAAAATTCAATCCCATCATTGGAATGTTGGAGACTAAATAAACCAACAAGGGACCATAATGATACATAAAACTACTTCAAAATCAATAATCCAACAAGGGACCATATTAATGAACTGTGCAGATTAACAAATCTAAAAAAGAATCATATATTCACACACAACCGACATAAATCAAATGCTTGTTGACAAACAACATACACAAGGGGACAAATAACTCATACTCCCACTTATCAAATAATTGTTTAACATAAAAGTGCTAAAGAAAAATATACAAAAGCCGAAAAGCATTAAACCCTAACCACCATTTTCGAGACCACATGTTAAAAGCACATGCATACAAAATAAACACCAAAGTGACACAATAAACAACAAAATATATCAGGAATACACACATCCAAACACAAAAAATGGGCATGTCTGATAGAATATCTAAAAACCCTAGCGTTAACTGATAATGGTTTAAAAAGAATACCACTAATTCAAAAATATTAAAATAAACAACAGATGTAAGAGAAAATGACATAACCAGTCGAAGATTTTACCTGGAAAGCCTCGTGTGTAACTAACAAGATGACATCGTAGTGAGAGAGACGAGGGATTTGTTTTGGTGCAGACGGGGTGTTAGGTGGAAATGGGAAAATGTTTTATGTGTGGGTCTAATTAATTAGGGGTTTTGGGTCAGATAACGAGTTGGTTCTTGTAATATATGGGTTTATTTTGTTCGGGGTGGGGACATTCGTTCAGGAGGCGACACGTGGCTCACCGTTTAAAATAAGGATATTTATAACTGGAAGAATAACGGTAGAGACCCTAGAGGCCAAATAGTGAAACGGAGGATTTTTTTATACAATATTTAAAAGTAGAGGGACATAAATATCCTTTTTTCGAACAAAAAATTGCACAAATATGAGACTGTAAGGTGCCGTTTGGTTCCTGTTTTAAGAGGGTTAATGTATGTATAAAAACCAATATAATTTAATATATTTTTTGGTCAAGAAAAATCAATTTCGGTATAAAATTGAACACAACATATATCGTGTTTTATTATTTCTTTTGTTGTTCATGCATAATATCTGTATAAGTTAATGAGAAAATTTATGTATTATTTTATGCAGGATAAAATATAAAATAAAAATACGCATATTCAATAATATATTAATTAAAATAATAAATGCCAAATATATTCTTTTCACTTTAAGCTTAGAATTTCTTTCCCTTTCACTGGGAGCCTGATATCTGAGTTCACGAAGATGCTAAAAAACCTGCTTCTCACTATCTATATTTATACATTATAAATTATTTATAGGTGATACAATTGCACGAACCGCAAAATTGTTAGCTTATGATTTCCATATTATATGTGTTAGTTACTGGAGGAAGAAATAGCACTTAATTTTCAGCATGATTAAGGACGCACGAATATTTTAATCTGTCCTTTTAAATGTGACCCAAGTTTCTTTTTTGGGAAACCAAATATTACCCTCAAATTTTTTGAGTGATAAGCTAATGAATTTCAATCGAAAGCCAAACGTGTCTCATTATGTCATCATCAAGCTTAGAGAGTACCTCCTAAAATAATTGCTTACAACTATGTGTTCGTTCAAAATCTCTTAGGGTCCATTACGGATTTGAAATTGTTAAAAGAGTTATGTAAGTAAAAATTTCAATAGAGGTTCACACCAGAGAGAAAGATGTCTATGAGATAAAGCTTTGCAAATAAAAATTACAAACCAAATATGGTCAAGGGTGTAATAGTAAACAAATATTTTCTAAATAAAAAGATATATGTTAAATTTTACAATATGTAGTAGTTTTTAAGAAACAAATTAAACATTCAAAAAGAATTAGTCTATGCATAGCAATCCCCATATAACTAATACATACATATATTTGTGTATTCAATATGTGCATAACTTATTTTCATACCAAACGATCCCTGAGAGGCGGTCTTGAATTTTTGTTCCCCAACTTGTCCTATGCACAAATTTTTTATTCTCGCTTTTAAGGTCAAAATTCAAAAAATTTATCTGATAGTCAAACATTTTTAAACTTTAAGGTTTGTCGGAAAGCAAGGTCAAAAGTTCAAGACCGCCCATTTTTATGGTCATTCTTACAAATCACCCAAGAAAGAGAGGGGGTGATTAGCACATATAGGCTGATTTTTGGCAACTCTTTACGTTTTGTCCCCATTTAAAAAAATTGTTCTCGTGCTACAATTCTCGAGGAATTAAAATTTTTGTTTTCACAAGTTATCTCACGTCAGAACACTAATTTTGTACAATTTTCATTTTACTAATCTTGTGAAATTTTTACCAATCTTGCGTTGTTGACGAGTCCAATAACAGTCTAACACATTTCTAATGAAAATAAAAGGAGATAATAAATAAAATATTTGAATTTTTATACAATAACTCAAGGATTGATAATATAAATTATGAGTCCCTAAGACTTAGTTTTACAAAGCTGGTATAAAAATAAGTATAATATATGTCTGGAATGTACATAAACAGAATTCAAATTTAAATCTACCAAGGATAAGTGGTAGCTATATCTGGAAAGCAAGTAGATCTTCAGTACCAACTCCTGTCATCCACAACATCTCAGCTCCAAGATATGTACATAAGGTGCAGAAGTATAGTATGAGTACAACCGAACCCATGTACTCAACAAGTATCATAGCTAACCTCGGCAAGGTAATAGAAGCAAGAATTATAAATGATACCCGTCAATCACCTATATATGTTCATAAATTCCAACAAGTATAGAACAAAAATATGATTAAATCATGAAATCACAGATAAAACCTCCTTGGTGCTCAACATATTCTTAAGGTATTTTGCTCAATCAAGAATTCAGCATATAAGGAAGATATGCAAATAAATTAGGTATACAACCAAATAAATTGCACGTAAATATGAAATACAATAACCAAATATTAATTTGTTGCGGCGCGTAACCCGATCAAAATAGAAATTATATCACAACTATACGACCCACTTCATAATGTCAGTAACCGAACCAAACCAATGATCAGCTCTCTCAGAGCCCACATCAACCAAGAACTTGTCGGATTCTCACAATCCGCGTGTATGCCATCAAGAAGGCACATGAGAGGGTGACCCTATGGGAATGGGTTCATATCCACACACTGCACAGTGTAGTCACGTGCAATCCGCCCGATGTGATCACATGATCAATATAATAATCTGTCTGGTATAGTCACATGCTTAATATCATGGATCAGTCCGGCGTGGTCATAGGCTCAATATTAAAATTCGTCTGGCGTGGTCATAGGCACAATGTCATAATGCGTCCTACATGGTCACACACACAATATCATAATCTGCCATGCGTGATCACATGCACAATATCACAATCCGTCCAACATGGTCACATGCATAATATCACAATTTGTACGATGTGGTCACGTGCTACTAGTCCAAACCATATCACATAGAAAAAAAATATACATGAATACACATATAAGATCAATGAATATCGGATTTCATACTACTGGACTTGTGGAAGTGACATGTTAAGGTGTATGCATATGCAAATTGTGCTATCACAGCTCAAATCGAAAAATTTGATGGTAGGAAATAATCTCATGTTTTAGTCACTTATTGCGCTCTAATTTACTGCACTTTAATTGAGTTTGAGCTTTAATTGCTAGTGTTTTGCACTAATTGTGTGTTTTATGCCTTGAAGGAGTGATTCCGAGCTATATAGATGATATGGAATGAATTTGAGTGATTTGGAGCTTTGAAGTCTGAGTAAAAGCCCAAGGGATTAAGCCGGGATCACGTTCGGGGGATATAAAAAATGCAAGAAAAATTTGTACTCCGAGAAACCCCCAACCGCGGAGCGTGGGGCGCTGCGGTAGGCCATTTCCATGTTGTCTGTCAGAAATTAACTCTCTGAAGTTTTCCACTAATTCCCCGCATGGCGTGTCGTCCCATGTGGCACACATGTGCAATTTTTACAGAGTTATTTTCCTATTTTGCGTGGGAGTAGGCGGTTTCGTCTGGGCCCGAATCTACTTGGTATATATACACGGAAAACATCATTTTTGGGGCTTTTGAAACATCTTAGACCTAAGTAAGCCAAGGAGGAGGTGAAGAAGCAAAATCTCAAGCATTTTATCATTCAATCCCCACTCACGACAAGGGTTTGGATCGTTTTATGTTTTCCTTTAACTTAAACATTGTTATGATGAATTATTCTATATCCATGGAGTAGTTCCCTTTAGGGGTTGATGGATTTGGTGTCTTGATACTTGTTTGTGGATAATTAACTCTAGTTTTATTGTATTGAATTATTTTGCATGTTTTAACCGTTGCATCTATATTTACTTGTTCATGTAGTCGAGAGAGGCATATTTTGTGATATTGTTGCATTATATTTTGTTGGTTGAAGTCATTAATTCTTCTTAGTAATCAGAAGAGACTAGTTCAATTGTTATTTAAACTTAGTGTCACGATCCAAAATTCCCAACCTTAAGGATCGTGATGGCGCCTAACACCACACTTGCTAGGCAAGCCAATGTTAGAGTTCGATTAACTATTTTTCTTTGATTATTCATTTAAACATAATAAAATAAATTTAAAGTAAACTTAATCTAATGGTTTTCAAAGAACAACTCCAAATATAAAATAATAAATAAATAGATAAACCGAGCAACGAACTAACTATATAAATGACTCCAAAACTACCCAGGGTCTGGTGTCACAATTCACGAACTACTAAAGAATACTACAAATAATGGGCTGAAAGAAATAATATAACTGTTTTGAGAAAATATAAAACAGTCTCTACGAACTAAGAGAAGACTCTCGGGATCTGTGAACGCCGGCAAATATACCTCGTGTCTCCGGATAATGAATAGCGTCTACTAAAAATCTCTACTGCTGGCCGGTACCTGGATCTGCATAAAAGAGTGCAGAGTGTAGTATCAGTACAACTGACCCCATGTACTGAGTAAGTGCCGAGCCTAACTCCGACGAAGTAGTGACGAGGCTAAAGCGGGGCAATTATAACTTAACCTGCGACAATATATGTATATAATAAAGTAATAAAATAATTCTACGCAAACAAGAAAATATAACTGCAACAATGAATAAATAAAATAACTCAGTCGCCTATTCCAGGCTTCAGCTGTGACCAAGATCCCACATAAATTTCCAAACTTTACTTTAAAACAATCGTATGTGCATAATATGAGAAACAATAGAGTAAAACAATAAAGCTTCCAAATCTTTGTAATTAAAATCAGTAAAACATAAATATCCTCCCTCATCACTGTCTTGTTGCGACATGCAACCCGATTCCACCTGTCCACCCTTATCACTATCATTTATTGTCCACCCTTATCACTATCATTTATTTTCCCTGTCCACCCTTATCACTATCATTTATTTTCCCTGTCCGCCCTTATCACTATCATTTATTTTCCCTGTCCTCCCTTATCACTATCATATTGTCCACCCTTATCACTATCAATTGATTTATTTATCAAAAAACTTTCACAATTAAGGCCAAGCTTTTCACAACACGTTTATCTCAACAATTGTAAACAGAACACAGTATAGCTCACAAGTTGTATCCAATATTATTTCATAATAAAACCAACCAGAATATATGTAAATATCGTAACACTGTCATCCAACTCAACCTTTATGTACCATAACAAAATCAAGGAAACAACCAACACTTTTAACACGCGTGCAACAATACTTGGCAATAATCTAATGAAAATAAATAGTCAAGTAGCATATGCGGAATAATTCAATTACGTACTTGAACATATTTCTAAAAGCCGCCTATAAATGAATATTTTCATCTATTCACACATGACCTAAATTTAATGAGCTCCAAATAGTTTATCTTATCCTACCGTTTTACATTTTTAAAGTCTGGGGTCCTACTCTACAATATTATCAATACTTTTTTTTTGTTTATTTATTGGTCTAAGGTTTAAGACTTCACTAAATCTTCAAAAGAAAAACATAAAAACGATAATCCGAATGCATTCTCGATCTATATAACATCAAGACAAAAGTACATGTGACTCTTATTCAGCTCTTAGATTTATTACAACAAAGATCATCACTTGACCATATAAACCTCAACAATCATAAAACATTCAAGTCGGGAAGCAAATAAATGGGAAACGGCAAAGGGATCATGGTAAACAACAATTTGGTAGTGCATAGGTACTCTTCACCTCACCTATACACTACACACAAGCAATTTCACATAACAATCAAGTTGGAGATTCCTATTCCCTCAAGTCAAGGTTAAACCAAGCACTTACCTCAACTTCGCAGGCCACTCATTTCCAATACACTCGAATCTAACCATAATTAACTTAATATCATTAATTAATACTAGAGGAACTAACTTTACTAAAAATTATAATTTTTCCTAAGTTTTCTAAAAAAAGTTAAAACCCGACCCCGGGCTCGCTTGGTCCAAACTCAGGGTTCGGACCAAATCACGTTTACCCATTCACCCCCGAGCCCGTATATGCAATTAGTTTCAAAATTCGACCATAATTCGAGATAAAGATTCGATTTTTACAAAATTTCCTAATTCTACCCAAACCCTCAATTTTTTACCATGAAAATTCTTGATTTTTGATTTGAACGTGATGAAAAACATTGGGTAATTGAAATATAACAAAAACCAAACGAGTAGATAACACTTACCCCAATTCCTATGGTGAAAATCGCCCAAATCCGAGCTCCCCAACTCAAAATATGAACGAAGGAACAAACCCTAGTTATATATATTTTTCTGCCAGCTATTTTGCTTCGTTTCTCGTAACAAACAATCTCGAAACTCAATTTTTATGTCTCCAGTGGATTCATTGTGAAATTCTAGTCAAGTTAGGCTTTTGAGTCACTCAATTTGACCTTATAATGAAGGAGATATGTAGGTTTTAATATTTTCAAATAGTGTAGATTTTAAATACGTCGTCAGTTGCAATTTCGTAATTAATCTGAAAAATCTGGCAACCTTATTCTTAGTAAAATGACTATAAAATCCTCATACGGTGTCCAAATTCAATAATTCTTTTTGCTACGGGTCCGTAATTACGATACGAATCTAATACTTCATTCAAGACAGAAATCGGAGCTCATTTTTTCAATATGATATCATTCATGCTAGAAGAAACGACATCGAAGCATAAGAAAGAACGAGCGAAACACAATCCAAACCTATTCGAAACTCACCCGAGCCCTCTAGGCTCTAAACCAAACATGAACGCAAGTCTAAAAAATCATACGGACTTGCTCGTGCGATCAAATCATGAAAATAACATGTAAAACTATGAATTAAACCTCAAAACTCATCATTTTTCTCAAGAACACTTTAATTTCACTATTTCTCAACCGGACGTCCGAATCACGTCAAATAAACTCTGATTCTCACCAAACTTCACAGTTAGTATTCAAATACTATAAAAAATCTGTACCAGGCTCCGGAACCAAAGTACGAGCCCGATACCAATGGTTTCAAACATTATTTCTTTTCTTTATTTCATTAATAATTCAGCAAAACAATTTCTTTCAAAAATTTATTTCTAAAGCTTGGGACCTCGGAATTCATTTCCGGGCATACGCCCAAGTACCATATTTTACTACGGACCTCCCGGGATTGTCGGAACATAGATCCGGGTCCGTTTTCAAAAAAATGTTGACTCAAGTCAACTAAAACCAAATTTTTAATTCTAAAAATTATTGTTTCTTATATTTTCACATAAAAGCTTTCCGGTTTCATGCCTTGACTATGCACGCAAATTGAGGTAATTAAAATTAGTCTTTTTATGGCTAATAAGCCTAGAACAGAGTCTTAATTCATAAAATGACCCCTTGGGTCATCACAATCTCCACCTCTAAAACAAACATTCGTCCTCGAACGAACATAGAAAAATACTTGAATTGGCAAAAAAAATGTGGATATCTACTCTGCATGTCCGAATCGGACTCCCATGTCGCTGCCTCAATGGGCTGACCTTTTCATTGCACTCGAACTGAAGGAAAACTCTTAGACCTCAACCGACGAACCTGCCGGTCTAGAACGGCTACCGGCTCCTCCTCATAAGTCAAGTCTTTTTCCAACTTCTATAAACAGACTAGTGCGTCCTGCAACACTGGAGTAGCTATAAATCCTTCTGGAATCTTAACTAGTCCAACATGTACAGACTGATCTAGAACCTCCGTGTCTAGATCCATTTGAGGCTTTACAAAATATGTGCTGATGTTCGAGCTCTAGACTGAGCTCTACTTCTGTCTCTTCCCCTAATCGTAGCTGTCATTGGGGCTTTATCTTTTGTCCAGTTGTATACGCTTTGCGTGTTGTTGATATTTGTGAGAGGACGAGAATAGACAAGTTCAATCATCAATGGTAGAATAAATTCTCCCGATAGAGTAGAATAGAAGTGAAATTGTTCCTAACTTGATAGCCTCTGAGAGATAAGTACAGATGTCTCCGTACCGATCCTCCAGACTCTACCAAGTTCGTCCGTGAATTGTGAGACATAAGCAACCTAGTGCTCTGATACCAACTTTTCACGACCCAAAATTCCCAACCTTAGGGATCGTGATGGCGCCTAACACCACACTTGCTAGGCAAGCCAATGTTAGGGTCGATTAGCTATTTTCCTTTGCTTATCCATTTAAACATAATAAAATAAATTTAAAGTAAACTTAATCTAATGGTTTCCAAAGAACAACTCTAAATATAAAATAATAAACAAATAGATAAACCGAGTAACGAACTAGCTATATAAATGACTCCAAAACTACCCCAGGGTCTGGTGTCACAATTCACGAACTATTAAAGAATCATATAATGGGCTGAAAGAAATAATATATGTAACAACTCGGCCGGTCTTTCCGAGAGTTTAGCCCCGTTTCCCCCATTTCTACTTCATTATATGTGGTTCAGTTTCATTAAGTTGTGTTCGATTGGTTGGCTTGGGTTCGGAGCGATTTTTGGAGAGAAATGAGACACTTAGTCTCTTATCTTGGTTCAATAGTGGAAAAGTCAACCAGAAGTTGACTTATTGGTAAACGACCTCGGAATGCAGATTTTATGGTTTGGATAGATTCGTTGGGTGATTTGGGACTTAAGAGTGTGTTCGGAATGTGGTTTTGATGTCCGTCGTAGAATTAGGCTTGAATTGGCGAAAGTTAGTTTTTGGCGATTTCCGGCCGGTAGTGGAAAATAGTCTATCGAGGTCGGAATTGAATTCCGACAGTTGGAGCAAGTTTGTAGTGTCATTTTTGATATGTGTGCAAAATTTCAGGTCAATCGAACGTGTTTTGGATGGTTTCGGCATCTTTGGCGAAGTTTAGAAATTTCAAAGTTCTTAGGCTTGAATTTGATGTGATTTTGGTGTTTTTGCGTTGTTTTTGGTGTTTCGAAGGCTCGACTAAGTTTGAATGATGTTATGGGATATGTTGGTAGGTTTGGTTGAGGTCCAGGGGGCCTCGGGTGTATTTCGGATGCTCAAACGGACATTTTTGGTCTTTGGAAGATTGCTGGTTTTTCTGGTGTTTTAGCAGCAGTGATTTGTTCATTGCGATCACGTGAGTTCATTCGCGATCACGTAGAGTAAGTTGAGGCCAGGCAGATTTTGTGAAGTGCAGTCGCGTAGGTAGGAGTGAGATCGCGAAGGGTAGAGCAGAGTGGTCACTGCATTCGCGTGGAGATGTTTGCGTTCGCATAGTAGGACTGGGAGTGGCAGTGAGAGGATGGAATTGCTCTATGCGATTGCATAGAGCTGGTCGCAATCACATTGTTGTGAGGGGTGATGTTCCGCGATCGCATAGTTGTTTCTGCGATCGCATAAAGTTAGTTTGGTTGGGAAACATTTTGTTCTTCGTGATCGTGCCTTTTTCCCCGATCGCACAGAGTAAAAGTCTGGGCAGACAATTTAAGTTCTAATTTCGGGGGTTCTTGTCCATAACTCATTTTGCCATTTGAGAGCTCGGGGGAAGGAGATTTTGGACGAGATTTTCAGTGAGATTCTTTTGGTAAGTGTTATTCAATCATTTTTTTGTTTAATTTCATGAATTTGTCTTGATTTTCACCATGCAATTTGAGGAATTAAGTAGAAAATTTGGGGAAAAATGGGAGGAAAAAAATTTGGAAATTTCTTTTGGTGATTTGAGTGGGCAATTGTGGTCCGATTTTGATGTTCTTGGTATGTACAGACTCATGGGAGGATAAGGATTCTTGTGATGTAATTTTTATCGAATTTTGAGATGTGGGCCCAGGGGGCCTCGGGTGTATTTCGGATGCTCAAACGGACATTTTTGGTCTTTGGAAGATTGCTGGTTTTTCTGGTGTTTTAGCAGCAGTGATTTGTTCATTGCGATCACGTGAGTTCATTCGCGATCACGTAGAGTAAGTTGAGGCCAGGCAGATTTTGTGAAGTGCAGTCGCGTAGGTAGGAGTGAGATCGCGAAGGGTAGAGCAGAGTGGTCACTGCATTCGCGTGGAGATGTTTGCGTTCGCATAGTAGGACTGGGAGTGGCAGTGAGAGGATGGAATTGCTCTATGCGATTGCATAGAGCTGGTCGCAATCACATTGTTGTGAGGGGTGATGTTCCGCGATCGCATAGTTGTTTCTGCGATCGCATAAAGTTAGTTTGGTTGGGAAACATTTTGTTCTTCGTGATCGTGCCTTTTTCCCCGATCGCACAGAGTAAAAGTCTGGGCAGACAATTTAAGTTCTAATTTCGGGGGTTCTTGTCCATAACTCATTTTGCCATTTGAGAGCTCGGGGGAAGGAGATTTTGGACGAGATTTTCAGTGAGATTCTTTTGGTAAGTGTTATTCAATCATTTTTTTGTTTAATTTCATGAATTTGTCTTGATTTTCACCATGCAATTTGAGGAATTAAGTAGAAAATTT
>ML422561.1:2686-19515 GCA_005239525.1 Nicotiana knightiana
GATGCAACTGACCACTATAAGTGTTTAGATAATTGGCAACACTATATTGTTGATCAACATAGTTGGTCTCCCCAAAACTAATACGTTGAAAGCACTTGATGGCATGTGAGCAAGGCATGTGGTATATGGACCATTTCCCACAAGAGCATAACCTTGATGATTCATTTACAGTATGTACATTATTCCCCCGATTTTGATGGATAGTGGTGCGAACTTCAAAAATATTTCTTTCGTTATCATACTGCAAAAATGAATGTCAATGTGCTCGCCGTCTGTATTTCTCAAATCTTTGCATCGGCAGTGGCATAAATTCAACACCCCTTTCCATCAATTCAGTTACAGCTGCAGAGCGTTGAACAAACCTCTCCGCCATCTGCTTGAACAACATTCGCACCATGGCTGTGACGGGCAATCCTCTTGCCGACTTCAATAACCCGTTGAAGGACTCTGACACGTTTATAGTAAGAACTCCCCCATCGTCTTCCAGCATCCGCATGCAAAGTCCACTTTACAGGGTTATGTCGCATTAGCCAACAATAGGCCGCCTCGTCTTCTTGCCTAATAGATTCCATATGCCTATGTAATTTATGTTGTTGGTGGTCCGTTGCTGCCATCCACATCAAATCATGTAGATCCTTCTTGGGATATACCTTCTGAAAATTGGCCTTAAAGTGCTTCACACAGTAACAGTGGTATGCATAAGGCTCTTGCCATGCAGGAAAGTTGTCCACAGAACGTAATATACCACCAGGATGATTAGAAATTAGACAAACACCTGAACGCTCTTTCATAACGTGCTATTTCAGGTGGTTCAAAAATAGCGTCCACGTCTCTGTGCTTTCATTGGCACAAACAGCAAAAGCCAGAGGAAATATCTGGCCATTAGCATCCACTGCCACGGCTATCAAAAGCTTGATATCGTACTTTCCATAGACATGAGTTCCGTCTATGCATATTACGGGCCGACAATGCGAAAAACCATCAATTGCTGGCTTAAACGCCCAGAACACGTAATTGAATATGTATTCTGGTGTTCCCGAACTCCGCTCAAGCTTCCATTCAACGGATTTTCCGGGATTAAAGTGCTGCAGTGCCTCCATGTACTTTGGTAGACCTGCAAAAGACTTATCCCAGTTATCGTAGACAATTTCAAATGCTCGTTTGCACCAAGAAATGCCTTTCTTCTCATAATGGTATGGCCATATTCCTGGTGGACTGCTATAATGCACTCTTTGATTTTATACCTTATGGACGCTTCGATGTGCAGAATAAGTACAAGAGAAATCTAGTCAATATCCAAGTTGAAGTGATTACCGTTGAATGTGTCCATTTCACATGTGTGGATGGGAATGTATTTACCCACTTTCCACATACCTGTCTTCTTCTTGGATGCATGCAACATCCAAGGACATGGCCAAAACCACATGCGGCAAACAACCTTGTATACATCCGAACTTGACTCCATTACCTGCATCTCACACCACTCTTTTACGTTGTTCATTTTACAAGCCCTACTTACGCGCGCTTTATCGAGGAAAATCATCCCCTTTACAAGCATCGTTGGTCTAGACTCATCCTATATTGCTGCCCGAATTTCATCAAAATCCCTTGTGAGAGCTTCCACATCCCGAACGCTTGGCAACTTATCAATGTAAGGAATCTCCCTTGAATGAAACGACACTTCGGACTCGTATACTTTTCGTCTAGGTAGGGGTCTCTTCAAATCTGGTCCTTCCCCCTCATCCTCATTATCACCATCCTCACGAGGAAAGGGTGTCTCGTCTCCGGATTCATCGGCATTGTTGTCGTAATCACTATTATGTTCCTCACTCTGTGCATCAGCCAGATCCCGATGTAATACATCATTTTCGGGCAATTGAGTGAGTACGGGCGGTTCAACTTGCTCGTTTTCACTGCACAACCAAAAAAAAATATATAAGCTACTGAAATTAATAAATACTTTTTATATAGCTATATAACTTGACTTACAAGTCGTAATGTGATGAAATTCCATGATTGACGTTTTCAATTGGGTGATGACTACTGGATGGGCCACTAGTAAAATTCATATCCAGCCGGTACCCCCTATTCAATATATGAGCGCTAATACAAATTCAATACACTAAAAATATATATAATTAACTGAAATCACAGCATAAATTTACCACTCATCTTGTGAATGTTGGAAAGAAGGATAGAAATTATTTTCTCCCTCCTCATTCCCCGGCGGTGATAAGTTTAAATCAAAGAAAAGTCTTTCATCCGGAACCTGTTCGGCAAAAATTGCTCCAGAATAACCACCCGATGACTGGGGGTATCTCTACTACGCACAACCTCATTTTTGGAACGTCTACAACCTTCACGTACATCTCCAACATTGTGATTAAAAGAAATTCCCGGCATTCATCCGGAGTCCTTAGAAAATCACTCAAAGTTTCATCATCGTCGATGTTAAACTCCGAGTAAAAAGCAACCCCTTGCGGAGTGACGGAATACGGATATCGTCCGGTTACTTTAAGTAACACTGAACGTTTGCTCACACCCATTTTTTTGCATAACAACGATATCAATTTATCGTACTCCATGGTTAGTGGCAATTTAACATGACACTGAGCAGGTAAATTGTAGCCCACAGAGTTATTCTCCATCACAACCTCACCCCCCCAATATAATGAAACTCGTATTCTACGCTCTTCAGACATAATGAAAAGATGCTTGAGAATTTTAACAACAATAAACGTTTGATCAAGAGTTGAAAATATTTTGTGATTGAATGAAATGCAATTCTAACCACTTTATATAGAATGCCTGGCCGGAGAATTTTTTTTTTAATTGTATGGCGCCAAAGGAGTAAGCACTATACGCTTTTTGAATTATTGGTGGGCCCAGGAAGCAGGTATAACGCCACAGTACAAGGCGCTATACAGAAAAATAGGTATAACGCCGGGTACTATGGCGTTATACCTGTCTATCAGAAATTTCAGGGGGTATAACGCCACACTATGTGGCGCTATACACTAACGACACAGTTACGGTTAGTGTATAGCGTCACACACTGTGGCGTTATACATAGTTCGGTTCTATATTTTTTTTTTTGACTTATTTTTGTTCTATTTGTCCAATTTTAGCTTATTTGGGTTCCGGACCCCTATTTCATAATTAAACTCATCTACCATCAACTTTAAGCTAAAGTAGTACCAACCTATGTAATTCAAATTATAAAGAAGTAACTAGAACTTAGTTATTAACTAACAAAAAATATATCATGCTAAGTAGTAACTAGACTAAACAATATTTGAATAATAACTAACCAAGAGAACTTATAACCTAGTGACTGAAATCAACAAAATGATGCATTGATGAGTGAAGACATTAATGAAACTCACTACCTAATCAAAAATGAAATCAGAAAAACCAAATATGAAAATTAAGACTCAACAACCAACGCATAGCAAAAACATATTAACAGTGAGGTGATTAATAAAATCGATTTACTAACCAAAAAAAAAAAAGTAAAGACAGAATAAATGACTAACTAATAACTGAAGACACAAATCATTGATCACGGATTAACAACACTTATTCAGAAAAATGCATAAACCAAATAAATAGATTTTAACAATTAAAACAACACTAGACAGTTGATCACTAACTAAAAACAAAATTAGAATTATAATCACACATGAAACACATGAATCAAAAGCGAACAAAAATATAACTACAAACTAAACACAATTACAAAGATAAATAAAAAACAGGGAAGGGTAATGAGATTACGGTGTACCAGCAATCCAAACGCCTGAGACAGTGGTATGACTCGACTGTGGTGGAAATGTTGTGACTCAAACGATTTTCCATTGTTGATTTTCATCGAAACCATATACTCCGATGAACCGGAAACTGGTTTCGGTGAAATCAACAATAAACCTCGCTTGAGGCCAGTGTGAAGAAAGAAACATGAGGCAGCGATAGTGGTAGTGAGGCGGCGGGTCGGCGGTGAGGTGACCGGACAGCGCTGGGCAGAGTTTGAGGTAAAACCAAAAGGAAAGGGTAGATCTCAAGAAGCTCTACCCGATATGTGAGATTAATGGGGAGACAATGGCATATGCTCTTAGATTTTGAAGATATAAGGGAGGCTAGGGGTTCGGTTGGGCTTCGATTAAGTGAGATTGAGAGTGATTTTTGGAATTTGGATATGAGTTGGGGTAGAAGAGATGAAGAAGGGGTGTAAAAATTGGGCAGTTTGTTGGTGCTCCACCGGTGGTGGCAATTTTTGGTCGGCGGCTCCACTGTGGGCAAGGTGGCGGCATCAGATGTTTGGAGAGGGAGTGAGAAGAGAGAGGAGAAAGAAGGAGAAAGGGGTGAAATGGGGCAAAATTTCTGATTTTCTCGGCTTTAAATACCTATATTGGGGAGGAATAAGGATCACTAGATCAAAAGTCAATGGAAGGCTCAGATTTAATCTTGGGATCACTAAAGGAAACAATGTATTTCCTTACTAAACTACATTGTTTTGAACTCTTTCTTGGCCAGCCACCTAATGGATTGGGTATGGGTGAATTGGGCTAAAACATTAGGCCTGATTTGTGCATAACTCATCTGAAATGGGCATTAATCCAATCCCTTAGGCCCCCTTTAACTAACTAGACTAATTAAATCCAAATAACACCAAATTAAGAAAAATATAACAAAAATTTGACATTTATAGCTGCCTCTCTTGCTCAAGAACATAAAGAGTTTTCGTGTAAAGAAAGTGAATGTGGTGGCTAACTTGATCATATATCATTCCAATGGAAGCATTTTTCGAAAAAGGTGACCGAACCTTGCTTCCGAGGTTGCCTACATAGCCTTGGCTATAAATGAACCAGGTCACTGTTGTTCTGGAAAAAAATTGGTAGCTGGGAGTACCAGACACTGGAGTTAAGATTGTTGTTGTTGTTGTTGTTGTTGTTGTTGTTGTTGTTACTGTTACTTGATGCTTACATCAAAATAAAAAAAGAAGATAACTACATATGCCTGCAAGCTCAAAGTTACAAAGTTCCTATCTATGTGTCTTATGGAGTAAAATATGGATTCTTGACATGATCGCTTGTGTTGACCTTAGATTAGATCTTGATGCTCTTTGAAGAAAATATTATGACTCAATATTAGTTGCTTGCTTTCCTGATCCGAAATTGAAAAGATGAATCTTGTGCACTAAGTTGCTAACAATTATCAAATCTAACTCCAACTATCTTGTGATCGAAAGACTTTTTCCTCTAATGAGAATTGGAACCGCAAGCTTTAAATCGTCGCAATCTGAAAAATATGTGAGTTATTAGAGAAAGCTAAAAACTATCTAATTTGTTGAAAGGAAGACAAAGACAATAGTATATACTAGTTATGCGAGGATATGCAACTAGGGGGTAGTACCATGTGTTAAAGAGAGAGAACATAACTCGATGATGGCACCTGGTATTACTGAATGGAAATATAATAAGGGCTTGGTGCCTTTGTATTAAAGGATATAATGTAACCAGGGGATGTTGCCTTGTATTACTGATAGGAAACGTAAAAAGAATGTAACCAGGGGTTGGAGCCTGTATCACTAAGAGAGAATGTAACCAGGGGTTGGCTCCCTGTATCATTGAGAAGGAATGTAACCATGGGTTGGTACCCTGTATCACTGAGAAGGAATGTAACCAGGGGTTGGTACCCTGTATTACTAAAACAAAATGTAACCAGGGGTTGACACCCTATATTACTGAAAAAGAATATAACCAGGGGTTGGCACCCTGTATTACTAAAAAGGAATGTAACCAAGGGTTGGTACCCTGTATTACTAAAAAAGAATGTAACCAAGGGTTGGTACCCTACATTAATTAAAAGGAATGTAATCCATAGGTTAGTATGTTGCATTACTGAAAGAAAATGAACCAGGGATTGGCGCCCTGTATCACTAGAAAGAAACGTAACCAGGGTCGATGCATGTATCACAGAAAAAGGAACGTAACCAGGGGTTGGCACCCTGTATTACTGAAAAGGAATGTAACCAGGGGTTGGTATCCTGTATTACTCTAAGGAAATGTAACCAGGGGTTGGTGCCCTGTATCACTAGGAAATAATGTAAGAAGGGGTTGGTACCCTGTATTACTAAGAAGGAATGTAACCAGGGGTTGGTGCCCCATATTACTGAAAGGAAAACTAATTAGGGGTTGAAACCCTATATCATTAGGAAGGTTTGATCCATTTGAGCTGTCTAATTCTCAAAATCTGTTGCAAATGTTTGTTGTAAAACCGAGGTCTTTGTTGTGCTCAATGTCGAAGTATCGAAGACCCTCATTTGGTCAGTAGCTCCCTTTGCGGGTTTTTGCTAATTGACCTCTTTCATTTCTCTATGCAGCGTCACCTTATGGTGCCCATATGGGTTTTCACCTATAAGACTCTCATTTCTCTGCCCAGTGTCGCCTTATGGTGCCCATACAGGTTTTCACCGATAAGACTCTCTTAATTCTTTCTTCTTCTTTTACTTTTTATATTTTCCGTTTCCCTTGACTAAAATATTGTGTGCGACAGATTGTCCAAACCCTTGGCATGGTGACTTCATTATTCTCAGATATCGATAAGAAGCTCTTAGCAGGAAAAGGCAAAAAGAACCTTGAACTCAACTTTTGGAACCATTTTTATAGAATTACTGTAAAAATAAAACAAACTTCTACCATAGTTTTCGGTTATTGGGGATATGGATTTTTTATTGTGATAGGACCGAACCCAGGGTAGGTCTGCTTACTTATTGTTTTCGGAATCAGGTCGAATGTAGTTAACTGACTCAGAAGATTTGTTGTTTGATTTTTTTTTCTTTTTTTTTAAATTTTTTTTCATTTTTGTTTCTACAAGTACACAAGTTCCAAAAAGTGGGAAAACAAAGAAGACAAACACGGCTCAAAATAGTTAGCAAAAGGGTGACACCTATTTGGGATAGTGAGCAATGATAACCTTTGTCATCTCAACATGAGAAAATCATGTGTGAAAGTTCTGCAGTGGGTATATATCAAACATAATATCTTTTGACTGCATCTGCATTAATAGTCATGTCTAGTACCCGTCTTTCTTCATCTACCAAGTGCAAGGCCCCTTTTTGGTAATACTTTCTTGATGATGTAAGATCCTTGCCAATTCGGAGCGAACTTTCCGTTAGCTTCTACCTAGTGCGGAAGGATGCGTTCCAAAATGAGATGGCCTACCTCCAAGTTCTTTGGGCGCACTTTCTTGTTATAAGCGCTTGACTTTCTTTGCTGATACAATTGGCCGAAACACACTGCTACTAGTTATTTTTCATCAATCAGCATTAGCTGTTCCAAACAAGTCTTTACCTATTCCGTGTCTTCAATCTTTGATTCCACAATGATTCGAAGAGATGGAATTTCAACTTCATACGTTATTATAGCTTCAGTTCCATATACCAGCAGATAAAGAGTTGCACCAACATATATGCGAGCAGTCGTGCGGTATCCAAAAAGATAAAATGGAAAATTTTCATTCCATTGACTAGATCCTTTGATCATCTTCCTAATAATCTTCTTGATATTCTGGCTCTATTGGCTTTTTGACGGTAAGTGATATAGTGGCGATGCACAATTTTAAATTTCTCGCGTACCTCTTTAATCATATGACTATTTAGATTGGTTGCATTGTTAGTGATAATGGTCTTTGGGATACCAAAACGACATATGATGTTAGAATGAACAAAATCTACCACTTTTTATTGGTGATTGCTTTGAAAGTAACTATCTCCACCCACTTGGTGAAGTAATCAATGGTGACCAAAATGAATATATGCCCATTTAAAGCCTTCGGCTCGATTGGCCCAATAACATCCATTCCCCAAGCAATGAAAGACCAAGGATAGGACATGGGATGCACCTCCGAGGGAGGCAAGGGACTCAGGTCACCATGAATTTGGCATTGGTGATACTTGCGAACAAAACTAAAGCAATCTCGTTCAATAGTAAGCCAATATACGCTGGCCGCATAATCTTATTCGCTAAAACATATCCATTCATGTGAGGTCCACATACCCTTCAATGCACTTCACTCATGATACGTTCAACTTCTATGGAATCTATGCATCTCACCAAGTTCAGATCTGGGGTCTTTTTGAACAATATTTCCCCATTAAGGAAGAAACCACCGGCAAGACGCCTTATAGTTCTGTTTTGATCTCCCTTGGCATGTGATAAGTGAGGATTTTGACTATTTATTAGCAACTCTTTTCTTTTGTTTTAGTTCGAAAGATTGATTTATGTTACCGAAACTAATGAAATTGTGCAAATTGCAGGAATGTTGGATGTTTGATCTCCCATGATGAAATCCGACTCCGAAGGAGTGGTCCGAATCACAGGGTAATAAAAGGGGCAGAAGAAAGGAGGTGTGGTCCGTAGAAGAAAGTGTGGACCACGAAATTCCATCTTCGGCTGCAGACCACGGCCTAGGGAAGTGTTAGAGCGTAACTCAGCCTTTGGACAGGAGCAGCCACCACACAGTCGAGGCCGCAAGGAAGATACCAACTCAGGGATGAGCCATCTTCATGTCACAGCACTTTCGAGGGATCTGAGAGTTATAGTAATTCATGATATGCCCGATGATGGCAGAGGAGGAGATACCACAGTTGTCGGCCTTGAAAGATCAAAAAATAAAGAGGTTTGGGAGGACCACTTTGGCATCCTGGCCACCTTCACCAGCTTTTTTATGTGGTGGCCAGTGCGGTTACTAACTTGAGCGATAATTTTTGTTGAAGGATTTGGAAAGGTACAACCCAACCATTTTGAGACAGTTCAGGGCACGAAAAGGGTGGATGTGGTTCACCCAGAGAGTAGTGGATGCCAATGAATACCTCGTCCGTGAATTCTATGCTAATGTGGCTCATATAAAGAAAGGTACGAAGGTGACTAAAGTACACAACCTCAAGGTGAGGTTTGATCAGCATACGCTAAATGCATATTTGGGCTTTGAGGGTGTTAAACCAAAGGAGTATCTAGAGAAATGCGCACTGGGGGACGAAGTCTGCCCTTGGTTAGCTGAGATTCAAGAACCACCAGGGCCACCACCACCGTGGATTATCGCTGGGGTTCCCATTCAGCGAAACACTTTGAGTTTTGAGGGAAAGGGGTGGCAGAAATGTGTGTGCAGCAGGTTGGATCTGTGATAGAATGAAACCACCTTCCTTATCCTCGAGCAATTCTCGCAGAATATATTATGGCCGGTTACACAATCACTGTTGATGTTGTGATGTCGGCCAACATCTCAGTGATAGCACAACAGGATAGTCCATCCTACCCTTATCCCAACACTATTACAGAATATCTCACCGATGCAAAGGTAGAGCCGATGGATTTTGACACAAAGGTGAAGACGAAGAAGCCTTTTGATTGCTACTCATTGATGGATGCAAGCAACCCAAAGAAGAACATTCCGCCTTTTACCACAACAGGCTAGTCAGATGAGCCAGCAGTGGTAGTTTCTAAGATTGTTGATGTTCCATCCACTTCGGCTGAGCCTTCCTCCAGTGCCACATCTATTCCTCCGCCATCATCCACAGCCCCTACCACAGCTCCCACCACATCTCTAAGGCTAGTGCCCATGCCCACTTTCCTGCTATCTATGCTATGAGTCTCCCAGACATTGGCGAGTCTCAAAAACTGGATGCAGATAGCTACTGCAAAGCTATCTGACTTTTCCAATACTGTTGCAGCGCAATCCACTTCTCAAGAACCTCAGGCTCCTTCTACCATTTATGAGACAATGAAGAAGCTGTTGGAGAACCAGAAGACGATCGTAGCTACCTGGGTACAACACAGGTCAATTATTGAAGAGTTGGGAAAGTAAGTAAAGAAGATGAGGAATTCCCAGGCCAACAAGAAAACAGTGGGTAAGCTCCAGAGGAGCTGAACAGAATTGCTACAGCCGGAGACCTTCCTTTTGTTATGCTGTTTGACCCGTACCAGTCATCCCTAGATCCTTCAGCACCATCTGCACTGATAGCACAAATTGGCTAGTCTGACGAGCCAGACTTGACTGCCGACACTGCTGAGGCATCGCGTGTTATGTTCGCCAACCCAGCCATGCCAAGACTTGAGAATGATAAGATTCAGTTGGCTGATCCTGAGGGCGATGACATTGCTGGGGACACTGAGATGTCCAAGGATCCATAGGGAGTTTTCTTCACCCTCTCCTCCTTTACTCTTATTTTGCTAAGCATTGGGGACAATGCTTAGTTTTATTCGGGCGGGGAGGAGGGGGGTGGAGTTTATTAGATACATTGGTACACTTTGATACATTTGGTCTGTAATAATTTGATGATACTTTTTCTTTTCTTATTTGTATTTATCTATCTTCTCTCTCTCTTATTATGTATATTTATTATATCTTTAGTAGTTTTTAGTCATTAGCTTCTTGATCTTTGTTTTTGCTTATCAGCTTCATTATCTTTACCATATTAGTTTTTGTTTTGTTAAGTAGATTCTTTTTATGATTTAGTAGATAATAAGCCTTTTTTTTCTTAACGCTATGGTTCTTTCCAAGGTATTTGTTGTTTGAACCGGGTGACTCATACCAACGATGGATGGCATGACAACCTTCTTAAGGGAATGAGTCCATTTTTGTGTTTAGGTAATAATAGTAGTAGTAATGAATAAACAAACCTAATTAAATCATGCTCGAAGAGTCAACCATGCTTCAATTGGTACCAACACACTTAACTACGTGTTTCTGGTTAGAGACAAGGTTTTTGAAAGAAATAGCTCTAGTTAGTGACTTGTGACTCTTGAGTTGACATTGTCAATCATCGAGTGGTTTAATTGGACCATAGTGATCTTTAAACTTGAATGTGGTCCTTGTGGGCCCTCTAGTCTATCCTCTTTTACAATCTAGTTGCGTGAGGGGTGAGATGAATCGTTGCTAGTCAAAGTATTTGTGTGAAGGGCCTAGAACTTGCCCCGAATGTGTTTCAAGGCGAAATCCTAAGTTTTTCTTGGTTTGAGAAGTAATTGTAGGCTTTCCTTGGCCCATTGGAGCTTTCTATTGCAAACCAATGTCGTTATCCTTAGTCAACCCCTTTGAGCCTCTAGCCTTTCTCATTTGATACCGATGTATAAGCTTTTACCCATTTTGTCGTGACCCTCTCTTGACACTCAGACCTTCATTAACACTCTTGTGAAACAAGTGGTTTAAAACACAAGTTTTGGGGAGATGAGAAATTTCAAAAAAAAAAAGGTATCAAGGCATAAAAAGAGAATAGAAATGATCTTTACGGGAAGGGAATGCAAGAAACCAAAAGAACAAAAAGAAAAATGCAAAACGTGAATAAGTAGAAGGGTTGATGGATTCAAAAAAGAGGTAATGATCCCAAACATTGAGAAACCAAAAAGGGAGAAAAAGAATTAAATGAACAAGAAACAGTGATGTTAAATCCCTCTATTCCCCAATAAAAAGATAGTGCCTCTAAGAATTGACAATCGTGAGCCGAGAAATGAAAGGTGAAGTGATTAAGGAAAGGTGTAACAACTTACCCATATGATATCCTAACCTAAGATAAAATCCTTCATTACATCCCCAAAGAAGTCCTACTTGATTTCAAACCAAGTGAGCTTACATTAGTGGCGATCTACATGAGGGGCAAGCCTATGGTAATTGAAGCCTTACTTGTGACATTCTCTTGTGAGAGATGAGTGAACCTTTCATGAATCTTCGGATTGAATGCTAATTTCTTAAGTAGGCTTGGCAAATAGAAAGTAGAGGAGGAAGAGTTTGGAGTCCACCATGACCTACATGATAGAACAAGATTACTTGATGAGTAAAGTCAATTATTGAATCTCAAATGTCGCATTAGAACTATATGTGCATAAATATTTGACTTTTCACCTTGTTGATAATGCATGAGTAGTGTGGGTAATTGTCGGTCCCAACTGATGTGTGAATGGATCACCTTTGACTTGCTAAAGTGACCCTTAACTTTAGAAGGTGAGAAATAATTTATTTGCTTGAGGACAAGCAAAGACTTAAGTTTCCGGGAGTTTAAGTGGGGATCTGCCAAATCCTATGCTTTCATTGTGGTGCGAGTGGCACAGACAATGTCAAACTCTATAACAGAATTTGCCATTTTGCGAGCCTTCTAGAGGGCATTGGCTTTTGGAAGATTTACTTCAAATGACCAGTTCTGGATATGAGGTAAGTAGTGTAGGCCAAAATATATTGCCCCAGCTTCTAAGCGACCCAAGTCAAAGTATAACATGTCCTTTCTAAAAGGGTATACTTAACCTCATAATTGGTGAAGTTCTTGCTTAAATAATAGTTTTCATGTCACATCATGTTTCCCCCAAAAGGAATCCAAAGGAATTTATCCATCACCAATAGATATAAAAACAAAGGCCTACCAGGTTCAGGTGGGACCAGTACCGGGGGTTTTGGCAAATAGTGTTTGATCCTGTCAAAAGCTTTTTGGCAGTTGTCCGTCCACTTGATAGAAACATCCTTTCTCAATAGGTTAAAGATAGGATCGCACGTGGTTGTGATTTGATCAATGAACTTACTGATGTAGTTCAATCTCCCGAGCAAACTCATGACTTGAGTTTTGTTCTTTAGGGTTGGCAGATCTCCAATGGATTTTATCTTAGAATGATCAAGGTCAATGCCTCAACGGCTAACTATAAAACTAAGAAGTTTCCTAGACGGAACACCAAATGCACACTTTCCTGGATTGAGCTTAAGGTCATACCTTCACATTCATTCATAGAACTTTTTCAGATCGCGCACATGATCAGCCTGTGTCTTTGACTTTATGACAACATTGTTGACATATACTTCAATCTCTTGGTGCATCACGTCGTGGAAAATGGTGGTCATGGCCCTCATATAAGTTGCCCCTGCATTCTTCAAACTGAATGGCATGACCTTGTAACAATAAGTACCCCATGGAGTGGTGAAAGCGGTCTTTTATGCATCATCCTTATCCATTAGAATCTGGTGGTTCCGGCATAACAATCCACAAAATATTATATCTCATGCTTTGCGCAATTACCAACAAGGATGTGGATGTTTGGTAAAGGAAAGTTATCCTTTGGACTCGCTTTGTTCAAGTCTCTATAGTCAACACAAACTCTAGTTTTCCATACTATTTCAGTACAAGCACAACATTTGTCACCCAGGTAGTGTATCAGACGACTTTGAGCACATTAGCATTCAGTTTCTTCATAATATTCTCTTTGATTTTATTGCTCTGTGTCTGTTTTAAATTTTTGTTACTTTTGTTGGACTGGTGAAAAATTAGGATAAGTGGGAAGCTTATGAAACACTAGATCAACACTTAAACTCGGCATATAAGACCAAGAAAACACATCTCTGTATTCAAATAAAATTTTAATCAAGGCATCTCTGATTTTTTATTCAGCGTGAATGCTTATCTTTATTTCTCTGATTTTTTCATGAATTCCAAGGTTAATACGCTCAGTTTCATTGAGGTCGGGCTTAGGCTTGTTATCAAATTGTTCCAATCCTCTTTTTATTTCCTTTATAGCATCACCTTCATCATATTCAACCTCTTGATGCATTATTTTGAAATTAGAAAGCTTTTTAAGATCTGGGCGTGAATTCCGCATGCAAGTCATGTTATTAAGGCTGACATTATTATAACTGAAATGGAAACAAAATGATAGGAAATAGGGAAAGAAAAAGATACAAAATTTAATATTAAACAAAACTGCATTTCATTGAATTTGAAAGGATAGAAGGGCCAACATCAAAACAAAACAATCATACTAAGATGTTTGGATTACAACCCTAAAAGTAACCCAAATACAAAAAATAGAAGTGTCAAAAGCAAACTACCAAGACTCTTTCTTTGTAGGGATAGGAGTTGCTTCCCAGTTATTGAGTATGGTGTCTGGGCCAATTAGTTTCCTTCACCAGTCTGGATCATATTCACTTCATAAAACATCTGGCTGAGGCCATGGTACATTTCATCTATGTTTTCCTGCACCAAGGAATTTTGACTCTCTTGGAATCGTGACTTGACAAAAGTGTAGAAAAATGTGAGGGATCAACTTCTACAAGACCCACCCATGTTTTTTGCGGTGTTTGTATTTTTCTTCATCTACTTGTGTTGGCTTAAAGCCTAAGCCAAAAGTACCCTTGTTACTAAAGAGAGAATGGATTCTGTAATTCCTTGAAATAACACCCCCAAGCCTTTTACTGGCTCATAACCCTGTCAGAATAAGCACAGCCACCATTACAAATGTGACAAAAAGACAAGGATGCAGATGGGCTTTCCTTCTTCAACATGGTCCACAAAAACCACTTCGAAAGCCTGATAGACAATGGACTTGCACCCTTTCTTGGACTCAATACGCGGGACTAACGGGTCTGTATAAATAGATGACCCGTCTTCTCCATGAATAATAATTTATAGCATGTCATGTTTGAACATGAGCATCTGATGCAAGGTGATGGAACAACTCGAGCCATATGGATCCATGGCCTTCCAAGAAGAAAGTTATAAGAACTTTCCATTTCCTCAATAACAGTCGAAGCCTTTTCATTTGCTTGTGTTGTCTTGAAGCCTAAGCCAAAAGTACCCTTGTTACTTAAGGGATAAATGGTTTCTGAAATTACTAGGAATAACACCCCAAGCCTTTTTCTAGCTCATAACCCTGTCTAAATAGTAGCGCAGCCACCACTACAGATGTGGGGAAAAGACGAGGATGCAAAATGGGATTTCCTTCTTCAACATGGTCGACAAGAACCACTTCAAAAGCCTGATAGACAATAGACTTAAACCCTTTAATGGCCTAAATATGCGGGATTAACGTGTCTATATAAATAGATGACCCGTCTTCAAAGTGAACATTAATTTCATGCATGTCATGTTCGAACATGAGCATCTGTTGCAAGGTGGATGGCACAACTCGAGCCATATGGATCCATGACCTTCCAAGAAGAAAGTTATAAGAACTTTCCATGTCCATTACCTGGAAGAAAATTTCAAAATCAACTAGCCTAATTGTCATGGTAAGGTTGATCACCCCGATGGTATCTCTCGATGAGCCATCAAATAACCGGATGCAGACATTGCTAGGTCGGATTCTGTGTGTATAGATCTTCACACTTTGAAAAGCAGAGAGAGGTCATACATCCACACTCAATACTCCATCAACCATGACTCGCTTTACATAGTGCCCCTCACATTTAACATATAGGTGGAAAGCCTATTGTGTCCGGCTCCTTCTTCGGGAAATTCGTCATCAGTAAAGGTGATTATGTTTACCACAAAAAACTATTGGACATATTTTCTAAGTGATTCACTATGCTTCTCTGAGACGTGTTCCTCATTCAGGATCTTGGTTAGTACATGGGCATGCTGTCACGACCCAAACCGATGGGCTGCGACAGATGCCCGAGTCCTACCTGTCGAACACCCTTAAGCATACGTCTAAGATATAAACATGAATAGTGTATGTGAGGGAAATCTGACTAAAATACCTATATAGATAGACATACGAAATACAATGGGGCGAGCCGGCAATGTTGCTATAGACAACTATATATACCCAAAACTGGAAGTCGACAAGGACACATACAATCCAACTATACATAGTTGTCTACAGACCTCTAATACAAAATATAACTGTACAAGGACAGGACTGGGTCATGTCATACCCATATATGTATATAAACATATCATACAAAAATCAAAATACGCTCCGAATCAGGTAGAGCACTCTAACTCTCGCTGATCGGGGACCCTAAGAAGTGGAATCGTCAGCTTGCCTACCTGCACCTCCGGGCATGAAACGCAGGCCCCGGGAATAGGGAATCAATATGAATAATGTACTAAGTATCTAAGGCATAAAAATTAGTACATAACAGACATAGATGAAATATGGAATAAAGAATTCCGATTGTAAGTCTAAATCATATTGTAAATCCTGAAACATTTATAATGTCATGCACGTGCATATAAATGTTGTGTCTTGCATAGGAATAGGTGTACATAATATCATCAAGCCTCTGAGGGCATCCCATCATATCATCTCGGCCACTGTGGGCAAAATCATCAACATATACCAACTGATCAGGTGGTGGTGCGTATATAACGTCGTAACCTTTTTCCATATCCCATATACATATATATACATATAAATACGCGTATATAACACCATCTAGTCGTGGGTCAATCTACATGTATAAATGAATGAAATCCATGAAAATGTGTTAATCATCTCAATATTCCTTTCGTATAAACTTTATCAAATGCATATCATTCTGAGACCCATGAACAGAAGATATAATAATATGTCATATGGGGAATCAAGAACATAGAGACGCCCTGTATTTCTATGAATAGAGTCGTTTATGAAAATTGTGCATTTGCTCATTTCTTTTTGTATCATTTGGATCATGTCAAAAAGAAAGATGGGATAGCCTTAACATACCTGAGTCGATTCTCTTGAGAAAGATTACACCGTACTACCTTAATATTGCAAAATCTCACAATAGTAACATAAATATAATGCCTACTAAGTGCTTCATCATGAGTAATTTGGTATTTGGGTAGGGAAAATATTATGATTTTCTTCAATTTTGGTCTAACGTAAGTTCCTTATAGAAAGAACATTTAGCTTGAATCTCTTGAAACTTTTAAGAGACCAAAATGAAGCCAAAATGGTCTTAAATCTTAAAAGTGATCTTTAATGGGATGTGGGCCCTCATCAAGTGGTGATTAACCACTTTAATATTCAAAATATGATATCTTGCAAGACCTTTTAAGAGTCATATTAATGTTGGGGGGGGGGGGGTTG
>ML422561.1:19666-127239 GCA_005239525.1 Nicotiana knightiana
GTTCCATAAAATTAGCCCTTTTTTCTCTGTTTCTGCTATATCATATGTTTCTTAGCCTATTTATTTTGTGTTAGGTCGGTTGGTTCGGGTTCGGAGTGGTCGTGGTGAGAACAAAGACACTTAGTCTCTTAATTGGCTTAATAGTTGGAAAAGTCAAATGGGAGTTGACTTATTGGTAAACGACCTCAGAATATGGATTTTATGGCTCAGATAACTTCTTTAGGTGATTTGGAATTTAGGAGTGTGTTTGGAATGAAGTTTTGATGTCCGTTGTAGAATTAGGCTTGAATTGGCGAAAGTTAGTTTTTGGCGATTTCCGATTAGCAGGGGAAAATAGATATAGGGGTCAAAATGGAATTCCGGAAGTTGGAGCAGGTTCATAATGTCATTTTGGATATGTGTGCAAATTTTCAGGTCATTCGGACGTGTTATGTTGGTTTCAGCATCATTGGCGGAATTTAGAAGTTTCAAAGTTCATACGCTTGAATTTGATGTGATTTTGGTGTTTTTGCGTTGTTTTTGGTGTTTCGAAGGCTCGACTAGGTTTGAATGAGGTTATGGGATGTGTTGGTATGTTTGGTTGATGTCCCAAGGGCCTCGGGTGAGTTCCGGGTGGTTATCAGTGTGTTTTTGGCCTTAGAGGGACTACTGTAGCTACGACAATTTTTGCCCACTGGTATTCTTATATGCGATCGCAATAGTGGGCATGTGATCACATAGGCTTGTTCTGAAGCAGTGTTCTTTTTCTTCTATCCGATCGCCTGTGTGGGGTCGCGATCACATTCATGAGGGAGGGGAAGCAATGCGATCGTGTTTGGTCTTGTGCGATCGCGTAGTGTAATTTCATAGGGCAACATATTTGTTCTTTGCGATCGCGTGGGAACTCTCGCGATCGCATCGAAGAAACAGACCTGGGCAGACAGTTTTTAGTTCTAAACGGGGGTCTTTGGCCATAACTCAATATTCCATTAGAGAGCTCGGGGGAAGGATAATTTGGACGAGATTTTCAGTGGGATTCTTGTGGTAAGTGTTCTTCAATCACTTTTCGCTTAATTTCATGAAGTAGACTTGATTTTTACCATGAAATTTGAGGAATTAAAGTAGAAATTTGGGAAAAATGGGAGGGAGAATTGGAAATTTCTTTTGATGATTTGAGTGGGCACTTAATAGGATTTTGGTAAGTTTGGTATGGTTAGACTTGTGAGGTAATGAGGATTCTAGTTTTGTGATTTTTATCAAATTCTGAGACGTTGCCCCAGGGCTCGGGTTTGGCCAATTTTGGAAATTGTGCCTAATTTTGATAGTTTTCGATTGGGTTTCATCTCGCTAGCATTTTTTGATATTGTCTGATTTGTGATAGACTCGGAGTATTTTGGAGCCAATTCGAGGGAAAGAGCATTGCGAAGTAGCTTTTGGGCTGTTTTGAGGTAAGTAACGATTGTAACTCTAAACCTGAGGGTATGAAACCCCGGTATTTTATATTGTTTTGATAAATAAGGTGACGCACATGCTAGGTGACGAGCATGTGGGCGTGAACCGATAGGGATTGTGACTTGGTCTATCCCGTAGTGACTATTAAGCCGCATATTCGATTTGAAACCTTACGACTTCCTGTATTTTAGAAATTTATACTTGTTTATGGGATGTGAGCCATGTTTGGGGCCTTGTGCCGACCTGTTTAGACCCTCAGAGGTACTTTTACACTATTCTCACACTATCCTGATAGAACCATTGTGAACTCATCCATGTTTTCTACTTGTTATTATTTTCACTGTTATCACACTGTTTGAAACTCTGAGAGGTATTTTGGGCTGAGTCCCGTGAGTTGAGATGAATTTCCTGAGTGTCTTGCGAGGATGACTGAGTGAGGAGCCGAGTATACGAGGATAGTTATGGATCAGGCTGCACGCCACAACAATATATATTATGTATGGATCGGGCTGCACGCCGCATCAATATATGTTATATATGGATCGAGCTGCACGCTGCAACAATATACATATTGGATCGGGCTGCATTCCGCAGCAATATACATATTGGATCGGGCTGCACGCCGCAACAAATATAGCGCTTAGGCTGTAGGATCCCCTCCGGAGTCTGTGCACCCCCAGTGGGCTCAGTCGACTATTATATGGATCGGGCTGCACGCCGCAACATATGTTATATGGATTAGGCTGCACGCCGCAACATTATATATATATATATATATGTATATATATATATATATATATGTATGTATCGGATCGGGCTGCCTGCTGCAACAGTTGTATGTATTCATGGTACTTGTTGAGTGCGAGTGTTTAGTGTGAGCATGACATACCGATAGTGGAGTCACGAGTGAATGAGATACCTTGTTATGGGAGATATTATTCATGTATGGCTATTACATTGTGAATTTTACTGCTTTTCTCTCCCTTCTTTATCTGAGCCTTCTAATAAAAGTTGAATTACTATTTTATGAAATCATGATTTATAATGCTCGTCACTACACTGAAGTTTTTAGTTACTTTGATTACTTACTGAGTTGGTGTACTCACGTTACTCCCTGCACCTCTGTGTGCAGTTGCAGGTACCAGACCATCTTACTAGTTGATTTTCGGACGTGCTAGGAATTTGTTCGAGGATCGAAGTAGCTGCTCAGCGTCCCCAGCTCACCTCCTTTCCTTTCCTCAGTTCATAGTTTTGTCTTTCATACTTCAGACTCTTGTAGTAGCAAAGTCACTTTATTGTACATTGTATTTATCGTCCTAGGTGCTCATGACAGTTGGCTCCAGGTTTTGGGGTAGTGTATAAATTGTTTATCTCATTTTGCTGTTTTAATCTACTAGTTTTGGAAATTATGATAGTATGTAATGGTTGGCTAGCCTAGTTCCGTGATAGGAGCCATCACGGCCGGCTTAGGATGTGGGGTCGTGTCAAGTTGGTATCAGATCCTAGGTTACATAGGACTCAACGGTCATGAGCAAGTTTAGTAAAGTCTTGCAGATCGGTACAGAGTTGTCTGTACTAATCTTCGAGAGGCTGCAGAACCTTTAGGAATAATCTCATTTTTCTTGAATTCTGTCGTGCCATTTTGTTGATTCTGGAAATCTAAACTTCTGTTGTTTCATTCTCTCATAGATGGTGAGGACTCGCGCTACCGATCAGAATGTCAGCCACAAGCTAGACCAGCGAGAGGTCGAGGCCATGGTAGAGGTAGGAGGCCAGCCTATGCAGCAGCCAGGGTAGTACCAGTTGATCCCCCTACTATTTAGGATCACGTTCCCGCCGCAGATGCTCCAGCGGGACATGCTCAGGCACCGACAGTGCATATTGTTATTCCGGGTCTGCAGGAGACCTTGGCTCAGATCTTGACGGTATGTACCACCCTTGCTCAGGCAGTTACCACTACTTCTTAGGCCGGGAGAGGCAATTAGACTCCAGTTTCTCGGACACCTGAGCAGGTTACTTAGGGCCATCAGACACCGGGGGCGGTTCCAGCCAAGCTGGTTGCTCCAGTTCAGGACTTCGTGGTTCCTACTATTCCAGATGATGAGCAACGTAGGCTGGATAGGATTAGTAAACTTCAGCCTCCGACATTCAGTGGTGCTGAGGGCGAGGATGCTTAGGGTTTTCTAGATAAGTGTCAGTGGATGCTTCATACAACTAGGATTCTGGAGACCAGTGGGGTCTCGTTTGCTACTTTTCAGTTTTATGGGGCTGCTTTTACTTGGTGGGAGTCCTTTGAGATGCGTAGGCATGTTGGTTCAACACCCCTCACCTGGCAGCAGTTCTGCACTATCTTCTTGGAGAAGTCTGTACCCCAATTTCATAGGGAGGAGCATCGCATGCATTTTGAGCAGCTGCATCAGGGGGATCTATCAGTGACGCAGTACGAGATACGATTTTCAGAGTTGGCTCGTCATGCCACCGAGTTGGTCCCTACTGATAGGGAGAGGATTAGGAGGTTCGTGGATGGCCTCACTTATCAGCTCTGCCTTTTAATGACTCGGGAGAGAGTATCAGGTGCTACATTCGAGCAAGTTGTCGATATTGCTCGAGATATTGAGTCGGTTCGCTACTAGGAGCAGGAAGAGAGGGAGGCCAAGAGGCCTCGTGGATCGAGTAGTTCTAGTGGTGCTCCTTCCAGGGGGCAGATTCAGCATGGTTGAGGTCGTTCCTTCAGGCCTTCTCAGTCAGTCTGCCCAGCCTATAATGGTGCATCTTCGGGGCATGGTCCCTGCAGTTCTCAGCCAGGCCGTTCTTCATTTGGTGCCCTTCTATCATAGAGTGCATCTCGAGCACCATCAGTTCAGGATTCCTCTATGCATGGTTCTTCTGGTGGCCATTCTGGTGCCAGAGGTTCCTTTCAGTCCCCGTCTCCAGCTCCAGGGAGTTGTTATGAGTGTGGAGAGTTCGAGCATATGAGGAGGCAGTGTCCTCATCTTTTTGAAGGTCCATCTTACCTGAGGAGCCAGCCTTCGACTTCAGCTCCAGTTATTTCACCACCCACCCATGCAGCCAGGGGTGGTAGTCAGTCAGTTAGAGGTTTCCCTAGAAGGGGAGGTCGAGCAGGCGGAGGTCAGGCCCGTATATATGTGTTTCCAGCCAGGGCAGATGCTATGGCCTCCAATGCAGTGATCACATATATTGTCTCAGTTTGTCGCCGATATGCTTTGGCTTAATTTGACCCTGGTTCTACATATTCTTATGTCTCTTCATAGTTTACCTATTTCCTAGATATGCCCCGTGAGTCTTCAGTTACATTTGTTCATGTGTCGACTCCAGTGGGTGATACTATTATTGTGGACCGTGTGTATCGGTCGTGTGTTGTATCTATTGGGGGTCTGGAGACCCGAGTGGACCAACTGTTACTCAGCATGGTTGATTTTGATGTGATATTGGGCATGGATTGGTTATTTCCGTGTCATGATGTCCTTTATTTTCACGCTAAGACCGTGACCTTAGCTATGCCAGGACGTCTGAGGGTTGAGTGGATAGGTTCTTCTGAGTATGTGCCTAGTAGGGTGATTTCCTACCTGAAGGCCCAGTGCATGGTTGAGAAGGGGTGTTTATCGTATCTGGCTTTTGTGAGGGATGTCAGTGGTGAGACTCCCGCTATTGATTCGGTTCCTATGGTCCGTGACATTTCGGACGTGTTTCCTGCAGACCTGCCAGGCATGCCACCTGACAGGGACATTGATTTTGGTATTGACCTGGTGCTAGGCACTCAGCCTATTTCTATTCCACCTTATCGTATGGCACCAGCGGAGCTGAATGAATTAAAGGAACAACTTCAGGAACTCCTAGATAAGGGGTTCATTCGGCCTAGTGTGTCACCTTAGGGTGCACCGGTGTTGTTTGTGAAGAAGAAGGATGGTTCTATGCACATGTGTATTGATTATCGGCAGCTGAACATGTTTACGATGAAGAATCGATATCCCTTGCCTCGTATAGATGACTTTTTGATCAGTTGTAGGGTGCTAGGGTATTTTCCAAGATTGACTTGCATTCTGGCTATCATCAGTTGAAGATTCGAGGGTCAGACATTCCGAAGACTGCTTTTAGGACTAGATATGGTCATTATGAGTTCTTGATTATGTCGTTTGGATGACTAATTCCCCAGCAACCTTTATGCACTTGATGCACAGTGTATTCCGGCCTTACCTGGATTCTTTCGTCATCGTGTTTATTAATGATATCTTGGTGTATTCCTAATCCCGAGAGGATCATGAGTAGCATTTGTGAGTTGTGCTTCAGACCTTGAGGGAGAAGAGGTTGTATGCAAAATTTTTGAAGTGTGAATTCTTGCTTGATTCAGTAGCTTTCTTGGGGCACGTGGTGTCCAATGAGGGTATTCAGGTTGATTCGAAGAAGATAGAGGCGGTGCAGAGCTAGCCTAGACCGTCATCAGCTACCGAGATTCGCAATTTCCTTGGTTTTGCAAGATACTATCGCCATTTCATAGAGGGATTTTCATCTATTGCAGCACCTATGACCAGACTGACCCAAAAAAGTGCTCAGTTCAGGTGGACTGAGGAGTGTGAGGAGAGCTTTCAGAAGCTCAACTCAGCTTTGACTATAGCCCTGGTGTTGGTTTTGCCTACGGGTTCAGGTTCCTACACAGTTTAGTGTGATGCCTTGAGAGTTGGCCTTAGAGCAATTTTGATGCAGGACGGTGGGGTGATTGCCTACGTGTCCAGAGAGTTGAAGGTGCACGAGAAGAATTGTCCAGTGCAAGATCTTGAGCTAGAAGCTATTTTCCATGCCTTGAAGAGTTGGCGTCATTATTTATATGGAGTGCATTGTGATATTTTCACTGATCACTGTAGCTTGGAGCATCTGCTTAAGCAGAAGGATCTGAATTTGCGTCAGAGGAGATGGTTGGAGCTTCTCAAGGATTATGACCTCACTATTCTATATCATCCGGGGAAGGCCAATGTAGTGGCTGATGCCCTAAGTCGCAGAGCAGAGAGTTTGAGGAGTCGAGCCTACCTTCCAGCAGCAGAGCGACCTTTAGCACTTGATGTTCAGGCTTTAGCGGTTCAGTTGGTGAGATTTGATCTATCATAGCCTCCGTGTGTATTGGCTTATGTAGCCTCCAGGTCTTCTCTTTTTGATCAAATTAGAGCATGCCAGTATGATGATACATACTTGCTCGTTCTTCAGGACAGGGTCCATCGTGGTGATGCCAGGGATGTGGTTATTGGTGATGATGGGGTAATGAGGATGCAGGGTCGAATTTGCGTGCCCAATGTGGTTGGACTTCGAGATTTGATTCTAGTTGAGGCCCATTGTTCGCGGTATTCCATCCATCCAGGTCCCGCAAAGATGTATCAGGATCTGAGATAGCATTATTGGTGGAGGCGGATGAAGAGGGATATTGTTGAGTTCGTGGCTTGGTGTCTCAACTTTTAGCAGGTCAACTATGAGCACCAGAGGCCAGGTGGAATGCTTCAGAGATTGGATATTCTGGAGTGGAAGTGGGAGCGGATCACCATGGACTTCTTAGTTGGCTTCCACGGACTTCGAGGATGTTTGATGCTATATCGGTTATTGTGGATCAGCTGACCAAGTCCGCGCACTTCATTCTTGTTGGTACTACTTATTTTTTCAGAGCGATTAGCTGAGATTTATATTAGGGAGATTTTCCGATTGCATGGGGTTCCAGTTTCTATCATTTCTGACAGAGGTACTCAGTTCACATCTCAGTTTTGGAGGGCCGTGTAGAGGGAGTTAGGTACTCAGGTTGAGTTGAGCACAACGTTTCATCCTCTGATCGACGGGCAGTGGGAGCGTACTATTCAGATTTTGGAGGATATGTTGCGTGTCTGTGTCATTGATTTTAGGGGTTCATGGGACCAGTTTCTGCCACTCGCAGAGTTTGCATATAATAATAGTTATCAGTCGAGTATCCAGATGTCTCTGTATGAGGCTTTATATGGTAGGAGGTGCAGATCTCCGGTTGGTTGGTTTGAGCCGGGCGAGGCTAGGCTATTGGGCACAGACCTGATTTAGGATGCGTTGGGTAAGGTGAAGTTGATTCAGGAGCGGCTTCGCACGATGCAGTCTAGGTAGAAGAGTTATGCGGACTGGAAGGTCCGAGATGTGTCTTTCATGGTTGGGGAGAAGGTGCTGCTGAAGGTGTCACCCATGAAGGGTGTTATGAGGTTTGGGGAGAGGGGAAAGATGAGTCCCCGTTTCATTGGACCATTTGAGGTGCTTCAGAGGATTGAGGATGTGGCTTATAGACTTGCCTTGCCTCCCAACCTATCGAGTATTCATATGGTGTTCCATGTTTCGATGATTTAGAAGTATGTTGGTGAGCCGTCTCATGTTTTGGACTTCAGCGCGGTTCAACTCGAGGGAGATAAGTCATATGAGGTAGAGCTAGTGGCTATTTTGGGTCGTCAGTTCATAAAGTTGAGGTCTAAGGATATAACTTCAGTGAAGTTTTAGTGGAGAGGACAACCGGTGGAGGATGCCACCTGGGAGACCGAGCGGGAGATCCGGAGCATATATCCTCACTTATTTGAGACTCCAGGTATGTTTCTAGACCCGTTCGAGGTCGAACATTTGTTTAAGATGGGGAGGATGTAATGACCCGGTCGGTCGTTCCGTGAGATTAGCCATGTTTCCCCCATTTCTACTTTATCCTATGTTGCTTAGCCTATTTATGTTGTGTTGGGTCTGTTGGTTCGGGTTCGGAGTGGTCGTGGTGAGAACAAAGAAACTTAGTGTCTTAATTGGCTTAATAGTTGGAAAAGCCAACTAGGAGTTGACTTATTGGTAAATGACCTCAGAATGAGGATTTTATGCCTCATATAGCTTCATTAGATGATTTGGGACTTAGGAGTGTGTTCAGAATGAAGTTTTGATGTCCGATGTAGAATTAGGCTTGAATTGGCAAAAGTTAGATTTTGACGATTTCCGGTCGGCAGGGAAAATAAGCTATCGGCGTCAGAATTGAATTTCGGAAGTTGGAGCAGGTTCGTAATGTCATTTTGGATATGTATGCAAATTTTCAGGTCATTCGGACGTGTTTTGGTTAGTTTTGGCATCATTGGCGGAATTTAGAAGTTTCAAAGTTCATAGGCTTGAATTTGATGTGATTTTGGTGTTTTTGCGTTGTTTTTGGTGTTTCGAAGGCTCGACTAGGTTTGAATGAGGTTATGGGATGTGTTGGTATGTTTGGTTGAGGTCCCGACGGCCTCGGGTGAGTTTCAAGTGGTTATCGGAGTGTGTTTGGCCTTAGAGGGACTGTTGCAGCTGCTGCAATTTTTGCCCACTGGTTTCGTTATATGCGATCGCAATAGTGGGCATGCGATCGCATAGGTTTGTTCTGAGGCAGTGTTCTTTTTGTTCTATGTGATCGCCTGTGTGGGGCCGCGATCGCGTACTTGAGGGAGGGGAAGCAAAGCGGTAGCGTTTGGTCTTGTGCGATCGCGTAGTGTAATTTTATGCGGCAGCAGATTTGTTCTTCATAGGGCAACATATTTGTTCTTTGCAATCGCGTAGGAACTCCCGCGATCGCATCGAAAAAAGAGACCTGGGCAGACAGTTTTTAGTTCTAAACGGGGGTCTTTGGCCATAACTCAATATTCCATTAGAGAGCTCGGGGGAAGGAGAATTTAGACGAGATTTTCAGTGGGATTCTTGTGGTATGTGTTCTTCAATCACTTTTCGCTTAATTTCATGAAGTAGACTTGATTTTTACCATGAAATTTGAGGAATTAAAGTAGAAATTTGGGAAAAATGGGAGGGAGAATCCGAAATTTCTTTTGATGATTTGAGTGGGCAATTGAGGTAGGATTTTGGTAAATTTGGTATGGTTAGACTTGTGAGGTAATGAGGATTCTAGTTTTGTGATTTTTATCGAATTCTGAGACGTGGGCCCGGGGCTCGGGTTTGGCCAATTTTGGGAATTGTGCCTAATTTTGATAGTTTTCGATTGGGGTTCATCTCGCTAGCATATTTTGATGTTATTGATCTGATTTGTGATAGACTCAGAGCATTTGGGAGAGAATTCGAGGGGCAAGAGCATCGCTGAGAAGCTTTTTTGGCTGTTTTGAGGTAAGTAAAGATTGTAACTCTAAACCCGAGGGTATGAAACTCCGGTATTTTATATTGTGTTGGTAAATGAGGTGACACACATGCTAGGTGACGAGCGTGTGGGCGTGCACCGATAGGGATTGTGACTTGGTCCGTCTCGTAGCGACTATTAAGCCACGTATTCGATTTGAAACCTTACGACTTTCTAAATTTTTGAAATTTATACTTGTTTATGGGATGTGAGCCATGTTTGGGGCCTTGTGCCGACCTGTTAGACCCTTAGAGGTACTTTTACACTATTCTCACACTATCCTGATAGAACAATTGCGAACTCAGCCATGTTTTCTACTTGTTGTTATTTTCACTGTTATCACACTGTTTGAAACTCTAAGAGGTATTTTGGGCTGAGTCCCGTGAGTTGAGATGAATTGGCTGAGTGCCTTGCGAGGATGACTGAGTGAGGTCGAGAGCCGAGTACGCGAGGATAGTTATGGATCGAGCTGCATGCCGCAACAATATATATTATGTATGGATCGGGTTGTACGCCTCAGCAATATATGTTATATATGGATCGGGCTGCACGCCGCAACAATATACATATTAGATCGGGTTGCACACCGCATAAACTATATATGTATGTGTGTGTGTGTGTATCGGATCGCTGCCCGCCGCAGCAGTTGTGTGTATTCCTGGTACTTGTTGAGTGTGAGTGTTTAGCGTGAGCATGAGATACTGATAGTGGAGTGACGAGTGATTGAGATACCTTGTTTTGAGAGATATTGTGCCTGGATGGATGTTACATTGTGAATTTTACTACTTTTCTCTCCCTTCTTTATCTGAGCCTTCTAATAAGAGTTGAATTACTGTTTTTTTTATGAAATCATGATTTATAAATGCTCGTCACTACACTCAATTTTTTACTTACATTGATTACTTATTGAGTTGGCATACTCACATTACTCCCTACACCTCTGTGTGCAGATCCAGGTACCAGACCATCTCACTAGTTGATTTTCGGACGTGCTTAGAGTTTTTTCGAGGATCAAGGTAGCTGCTCAGCGTCCCCAGCTCACCTCCTTTCCTTTCCTCAGTTCATATTTTTGTCTTTAATAGTTCAGACTCTTGTAGTAGCAAAGTGACTTTATTGTACATTGTATTTATCGTCCTGGGTGCTCATGACAGTTGGCTCTAGGTTTTGGGGTTGTGTATAAATTGTTTATCTCATTTTGCTATTTTAATCTGCTAGTTTTGGAAATTATGATAGTATGTAATGGTTGGCTAGCCTAGTTCCATGATAGGCGCCATCACGACCGACTTAGGATTCGGGGTCGTGATAGGGATGCCACGTTTTTGGACCCTTAAGCTTATCCCCAAAGTCTTAATTATCTACTTATGACTTATTTAACTAATTAATCCTTCATTAATCAATAATCAACCAATTACCCATATAATTAAGAATTATTTCAAATTACTTAAAATTCTACTTATTTTAATACACTTTATACATTGTATTATCACGGTGATATAGTACCTTGTACGGTGCTAGTCCATAAATATCGGGTATTGAAGTTCGGGCCGTATTTTATCCAAGCGACAACCTTCAACGAAACTTATTTTCTTTGATTAGTTTACCCTTTATCCTTCACAACACTTACTTATTGCCTGTTATAAATAGCATAAATAAGTATAACCTCAAGAATCTTATTTTCGAGTCTACGTCGATTAGCGGAAGACGAAACCTTAACGTACGAAAACGCGAGATGTAACATCCTTCCCCCCTTACAAACATTCGTCCTCGAATGTTTAACTCCCCGTGATCTATTAAAACTTTGGCAGAGTCGCCTTTGTAACAATGCTACTACCAACTCTTCCTGTAGAAACTCAATAATCCAATGTCACATAGGACCACAATCATCAATAACGACAATGGCCTCACACGACCAATGACAATAACTAACACAAGAATGCATGAACGTACCTTAGGGTTGTGATGCCTCTGTCGGACCCTTATCTAGAAGAGGAAATAAGTGAGGATATCTAGACTTCATGTCTTCTTTGGCCTCCCAAGTCATTTCTTCCACGTTGTTGTTTATCCAAAGTACTTTCACTGAAGCTACATCTTTAGTCCTCAGTCTCTGAACCTTTCTTTCTGATATAGCAATGGGAGTTTCTTCATATGATAGTTGCTCTGTGACCTGAACGTCGTCAAGTAACACAATTCTAGAAGGATCTTCGATACATTTACGGAGCATATGCACATAAAATACTGGATGTACAGACTCCAAGTCCGAGTGCAAGTCTAACTCATATGCTACCTGGCCTACCTTGCATATGATCCTATATGGTCCAATGTACCGAAGGTTAAGTTTTCCTTTCTTATCGAACCTCATAACACCTTTCATCGGTGATACCTTTTGGAACACCCAGTCGTCAACCTTAAACTCCAAGTCTCGCCATCGATTATCCGCATAAGACTTCTGACATCTTTGAGCTGCTAATAGCCTTTATTGTATAAGCTTTATTTCTCGGTTACCCGTTGTACCAATTTTTGTCCTACTAATGTAGTTTCCCCAACATCGAACCAGCCTATAGGCGACCTACACTTCCATCCGTAAAGAGCTTTGTATGAAGCCATCTGAATACTAGAATGGTAGCTATTGTTATATGCGAACTCAATAAGCAGAAGATTATCATCCCAGCTACCCTTGAAGTCTATCACACAAGCCCATAACATATCTTCAAGTGTATGAATAGTACGCTAAGCCTGTCCGTCTGTTTGGGGATGAAATGTTGTACTAAGACTTACCTGAGTCCCCAATCCTTTTTGGAAGGAACTCTAGGAGTTAGTTGTAAATTGAGCTCCTCTATCCGAGATAATAGATACAGGGACACCATCCATTCGTACTATCTCCTTAATATAAAGCCTTGCATAATCTTCTGCGGAATATATAGTCCTAACGCGCAAAAAATGGGCAGACTTTGTAAGCTTGTCAACAATACCCATATCGAATTGAACTTACGCTGGGCACGAGGTAATCCTACGATGAAACCAAATTGATTACTTCCCATTTCCAAGTCAGAATCTCCATAGCCTGCAATAATCCACTAGGTTTTTGATGCTCAATCTTACCCTGTTGACAGTTAGGACACTGAGCAACAAACTTCAGTATATCCTTTTTCATTCTGTCCCACCAATATACTTCCCTGATATCATGATACATGTTTTTCGCTCCTGGATGGATAGAATAATGAGAATAGTGAGCTTCTCCTATAACCTGCCGACTCAGCCCTGCAACATTAGGGACACATAATCATCCTCGATATCTAAGGACCCCATCTTCTGTAATTTCAAAAGGTGTCTTCTAGTTCTGACAGGCGGTATCCCTATAAAGAACTAACACAGGATGCTCGTACTGGAATTCCTTTACTTCAGTTACTAAAGAGGATGTTGTCGTATCCTGAATAATAATTTCAATATCACCTGAGTCCAGTAACCGAACTCCAAGACTAGCTAGTTGATGAATCTCATGTGTTATTCCCCTCTTTTCTGGTTGTAAATATGACATGCTACCCATAGATATACGGCTGAGGGCGTCGTCTACCATGTTCACCTTTCCTGGATGGTATAAAATATCAACGTCATAAACTTTAAGTGGCTCCAACCATCTCCTTTGATGTAAATTCAATTCCTTTTTCTTGAAGATATACTGGAGGCTCTTATGATCCGTATAGATATCAACATGAATGTCATAGAAGTAGTGCCTCCACATCTTTAGTGCATAACTTACTGCGGCTAACTCTAAATCGTGGCCCAGGTAAGCATAAGCTACAAACTTACCATGCTGCATCAGCACAGAAACAATCCAATGCTTGAAGCATCACAATAGATAACATAATCATCGGTCCCTTCTGGGAGCGTTAGAAGCGGTGCAAAAGTCAATATGTCCTTCAATGCTTGGAAACTCCGTTTGCAAGCATCAGTCTATTGAAACTTTTCTCCTTTCTGAGTCAACTTTGTCAAAGGTGCTGCAAGGAAAGAAAATCCCTCTACAAATCCCCTGTAATAACTTGCCAAACCGAGAAAGTTACGAACCTCCGTCGGTGTCGTGGGTCTAGGCCAAGTCTTTACTGCCTCAATCTTTTGTGTATCAACCTGTATACCCTCACTCGAAATGATATGACCAAGGAAAGATACAGAGTTCAACCAATACACCAATATATCCTCGGTAAATACGATTACGAACAGATCTAAAAAGGGCCTGAACACATGGTTCATAAAATCCATGAATACTGATGGGGCATTGGTCAAACCAAACGACATAACACGAAACTCAAAGTGCCCGTATCGGGTCCTGAATGCTGTCTTCGGAATATCTTTCTCCTTAACCCTTACCTGATGGTACCCGGACCCCGAGTCTATCTTTGAGAAACACTTGGAACTTTGCAACTGATCAAATAAATCATCAATCCACGGGAGCAGGTACTTATTCTTGATTTTCACCTTATTCAACTGTCTATAATCAATACACATCTATAAGGAACCATCATTCTTTCTTACAAATAACAACCCCACGGCGATGTACTAGGTCTGATAAAACCTTTTTCAAGCAAGTCCTTTAGTTGTTCATTTAGCTCTTTCAGCTATGTGGGGGCCATTCTATAGGGACGAATAGATATTAGATGAGTATTTGGTAGAAGGTCAATAGCAAACTTAATTTCTTGCTCTGGCGGAAGACCCGGAAGCTCAACAGGAAAACATCGGGAAACTCTTTAACCACAGGGATGGACTGAATGGTTGGTGACTCTACTTCCACATCCTGAACCCGAACTAAGTGATAAATATAGCCTTTTCTGATCGTCTTCCTTTCCTTGAGATAGAAAATAAATCTATCTCTCGGCGACGCCGTATTACATTTTCACTCCAAAACAGGATCCCCTAGAAATTGAAATTCGACTATCTTTGATCTACAATCAGCGTTGTCATGACAAGAATCCAACCAATGCATACCCATTATAACATCAAAATCTACCATATCTAACTCAATTAGGTCTGCTCCGGTAAATCGATGTCACGACCCCACATCCTAAGCCGACCGTAATGGTGCCTATCATGGAACTAGGCTAGCCAACCATTATAGACTATCATAATATTTCATAATTTCCAAGACTAGCAGACTAAAACATCAATATGAGTTAAACAATTTATACACTACCCCAAAACCTGGAGCCAACTGTCATGAGCATCTAGGACTATAAATACAATGTACAATAAGGTGAATTGCTATTACAAAAGTCTGAAGTACGAAAGACAAAACTATGAGCTGAGAAAAGGAAAGGAGGTGAGCTGGGGACGCTGATCAGCTACCTCGATCCTCGAACAACTCCAAGCACGTCCGAAAATCAACTAGTGAGATGGTCCGGTACCTGGATCTGCACACATAGGTGCAGGGAGTAACGTGAGTATGCCAACTCAGTAACTAATTAAGGTAACTAAAAACTTGAGCGTAGTGACAAGCATTTATGAATCATGTAAATCCATATAATAAGTAACAGTGGGAATAAATAAATCAAGCCAGGAATCTCCATTTCCGAATATTTCATAAAATTCCATTTTCCATTTAAATCTCGTATAAAAACATTTGTCAAACATTATCATCAGAGGCTCCGTGTAAAGAAGAGTAAAAACAAGTGTTTCATAAAATTCTAGTCCCTCGGGCACAATATCACTCACAATAAAGCCTCTCGGGCAAGCCTCTAAGTAACTCGTGACTTCACTATCAGTATCTCATGCTCACACTAAACACTCGTACTTAGAAAGTGCCATGAATACACAAAACATCTGCGGCGAGCAGCCCGATCCAATATATATATATACTGTTGCGGCGTGTAGCACGATCATTATAGCACACGATGCGGCGTGCAGCCCGATTCATATAATAGTCGACTGCACCCACTGGGGGTGTACAGACTCCAGAGGGGCTCCTACAACCCAAACGCTATATTTGTTGCGGCGTGCAACCCGATCCAATATGTATATTGCTGCGGCGTGCAGCCCGATCCATATATATAACATATATTGTTGTGGCGTACAACCCGATCCATACATAATATATATTGCTGCGGCGTGCAACCCAATCCATAACTATCCTCACATACTCGGCTCTCGGCCTCACTCAGTCATCCTCACAAGCCATTTGGGCAATTCATCTCAACTCATGGGACTCGGCCCAAAATACCTCTCAGAGTTTCAAAACAGTGTGATAATAGTAAAAATATCAACAAGTAGAAAACATGACTGAGTTCACAATTGTCTATTAGGATAGTGTGAGAATACTATAAAAGTACCTCTGAGGGTCTAAACAGGTCGGCACAAGGCCCCAAACATGGCTCACAACCCATAAACAATTATAAATTTCTAAAATACGGGATATCGTAAGGTTTCAAATTGAATATGCGGCTTAATAGTCGCTACGGGACGGACCAATTCACAATCCCTATCGGCGCATGCCCACACACTCGTCACATAGCATGTGTGTCACCTCATTTACCAAAACAATATAAAATACCGGGGTTTCATACCCTGAGGTTTGGAGTTACAATGTTTACTTACCTCAAAACAGCCCAAAAGCTACTCCGCGATGCTCTTGCCTATCAAATCGGCTCCTGATTTCTCCGAATCTACCCAAAACAAGATCAATAACATCAAAATATGCTAGGGAGATGAACCCCAATCGAAAACTATCAAAATTAGGTACAATTCCCAAAATTTTCCAAACCCGAGCCCCGGGCCAACGTATCGAAATTCGATGAAAATTGCGTCACCAAAATCCTTATCCCTTCCCGAGTCTACACATATAAAATGCATCAAAATCCGACCATAAACAACTCCTAAATTTCTTAATTACAAGTCTCAATTTCCCAAGCCCTAAACCCCCAATTTATGCCATTTAATCCACAAATTCCAAGCCTAATCCGTCACATAATAACATAAAAACGAGTTTATAGTCCGAAAAACTTACCTCTACTGAAGACTCTCAAAATCCTCCTTCAAATTACTCCCAAATTGGCTCAACCCGCATGAAAAATGAAGAAAAATGCAAAAATTTCGCGGAGAAACCTATTTATACCTCCTGCCCAGTTAATCCGCACCTGCGGCCCATTCTTCGCACCTGCAGACCGCACCTGCGCAATTCCATTAAAAGTCCAAATTCCGCACCTGCACCTCCTTTTTCGCATCTACGACTCGGCGGTCCCACGTCCGCATCTGCGGTCCCACACTTAGCTGCTCAAATTATGCATCTGCGGATTCCTTTTCATTTTTGCGGGCCCACACGTGCGACTCCTCTTTCGCAGGTGCGGCCGCACCAGTAAAGTGGCACCAGCAGCAACTTTGCTGCAATTTCCTAAGTCCAAACCTCCGTTAACCATCCGAAATCAATACCGAGCCCTTCGGGGCCCCAACCAAACATACCAACACATCCCATAACCTCATTTGAAATTAGTTGAGCCTTCAAAACACCAAAAACAACGCAAAAACACCAAAATCACATCAAATTCAAGCCTATGAACTTTGAAACTTCTAAATTTCACCAAGTATGCCGAAACCATTCAAAGCTTATCCGATTGACTTGAAAATTTACACACATATCCAAAATGACATTATGGACCTGCTCTAACTGTCGAAATTCTATTCCGATCCTGATAGCCTATTATCCCCTGCCGACCTAAAATCACAAAAACTAACTTTCGCCAAATCAAGCCTAATTCTACACCGGTCATCAAAACTTCATTCCGAACACACTCCTAAGTTTCAAATCACCTAACGAAGCTATCCAAGCCATAAAATATACATTTCGAGATCGTTTACCAATAAGTCAACTCCCAGTTGACTTTTCCAACTATTAAGCCAATTTGAGAAAGTAAGTGTCTCAGTTCTCACCCCGGCCACTCCGAACCCGAACCAACCGACCCAATATAACATAAATAGGATAAGCGACATATGATAAAGCAAAAACGGGGGAAACGGGGCTAATCTCACGGAACAACCGGCCGGGTCGTTACAATCGACTATGAACCACTATTATACAACCCCTATATAATCGCTTAGCTACCACTGAGTCCCGAACAGGTGTAGACACCTTAAAAGGTTTAACCAATTCAGGTTTTATTCCAAATTTACTAGAAACCAATGGAGTAACATATGATAAGGTGGAACCTGGGTCAATCAATGCATATACATCATATGAGAAGACTGATAATATACCTGTAACAACATCAGGCCATGACTCCTGATCCTGTCGTCCTGCAAATGCATAAATGCGGTTATGAGGACCGCTCGAGCTAGATTCTCCGCCTCTGCCTTTACCACGGCACATTGGTGATTGTGAACCATTCCTGGGGGGTGTACTGATGATGACGAACCAGCTATAGATCCCACTGGCTGAGCTATTCTTGCATCACCTCTCGTTGGACAATTCCTTATAACGTGGCCCAGATAACCACAAGTATAACAAACACCCAACCCCATACGACACCGCCCGGTATGCTGCTTACCACACTGAGCACATCGTGACAAGGGCGATCTCATATGACTTGACTCACCCCTATACTGAGAACATGAGGCCCTGAAATTCTAACCAGGCCCTGAATATATGGAATAATCAAATCTCTTACCGCCAAACTGAGGGGGTATGCTAGCTGATGGCTGGGCTGGATACCTCGGGTATTTCGGTCTTTGACTACCTAGAATCTCACCAGAAGGACCCGAAGACCTCGCTCTCTTATTTTGGGCCCTATCATGCTCATGATCGGCCCTTTGCTTCTGCTTACGCTCCTCTACACCCTAAGTGTATGCCTGAATACGAGAAATATCCATGTCTTGCTGAAGTGAGACTAGCATACAATCGTTAAGCAAGTGTGGTTCTAACGCCATCACGAACCGGTGAACCCGAACCACCATCTTAGATTCAATAGCGGGAGAATACCTAGCCAGTGAATCAAACTAAAGACTGTATTCTCGAATACTCATGTTATCCTGTCGAAGGGTCAAAAACCTAACAACTCTGGCCCGTTTAAGCTCTGGTGGCAGATAGCGACGAAGAAAAGCTTCTGTAAACTCTTGCCATACTGATGGAGGGTCATCCTCACCTCTGGACAATTCCCAAGACCTATACCATTAACTGCAACATCCTGGAGTCTATATCAAGCTAGCTCAACTGACTCAGCCGCAGTGGCCTTCATTACCCTCAACGTCCTCTACATTCTATCAATAAATACTTGAGTGTCCTTGTTTGGATCTGCCCCCATGAATACAGAGGGTCTAAATTAATGAAATCACAAACCCACACACTGTCGAACCTATCTGCAATGACCAATACCTATTTCCTGACACCGATCCTGTGAGGCTACTAATTGAGTTAATAGCTGAATAGCATCTCTCACCTCCTAACCTGGTGCATCCGGCTAAGGGGCTGAACGTACAGGGGCGAACGCTGGAGCTGGGCCCCTCGGAGCTCTTTTGGAGAGGGTGGGGTATGTGAAGTCTGAGATGGAATCTTGCTATGAGACTTTCACCGATCCCTGGTAACTCGTGGCGCTCGACTAGTAGTCTCACCAGCCACGGACTTTCCCTTCTGGACGGCTGTAGTCTTTGGAGGCATTGCTGAAAATATAACATATCATTAGGACCATGAATTCTTATATCACACGATCTAAGATAAGAAGAGAGGATAACATCCTATATGTCATGACCCTCCTATATATAAGTGTGGTACACAACACGCCTATAAACATGACTCTACTAGACATGGTCTATAGACAACCCTAGGACATAACTGCTCTGATACCACTTTTATCACAACCCAAACAGATGGGCCGCAATGGATGCCCGATCCTATTTGTCGAACACCCTTAAGCATACGTCTAAGATATAAACATGGATAGTGTGTGTGAGGGAAACCTACCCAAAAGGAATATATAGATAGACATACGAAATACAATGGAGCGAGCCGGCAAGGCTGTTACAGACAACTATATATACCAAAAACTGGAAGCCGACAAGGCCATATACTATCTAACTATACATAACTGTCTACATACCTCTAATAGAAAATACAATTTTACAAGGACGGGACTGGGCAACGTCATACCCATATATGTATACAAACATATCATACCAAAATCAAAAGCATCTCTAGATCAAGTGGAGCACGCCAACTCTCGCTGATCGGGGATCCTAAGAAGAGGAAATGTCGGCTTGCCTATCTGCACATGCGGGCATGAAACGCAGGCCTCGGGAATAGGGCGTCAGTACGAGTAATGTACTAAGTATGTAAGGCATAAAGATCAGTACATAACAGACATACATGAAACATGGAATAAAGAATTCCGACTGTAAGTCTAAATCGCTTTGTAAATCCTGAAACATTTATAATGTCATGTACGTGCGTATAAATGTCTTGTCATGCATAGGTATAAGTTTACATAATATCATCAAGCCTCTGAGGGTATCCCATCATATCATCTCGACCACTGTGGGCAAAATCATCAATATATACCAACTGATCAGGGGTGGTGCGTATATAACGCCGTAACCTTTTTTCATATCCCATATACATATATATACATATAATTACGCGTATATAATGACATCTGGTCATGGGTCAATGTACATGTATAAATGAATGAAATGCATGAAAATGTGTTAATCATCTCAATATTCCTTTCGAATAAACTTCATCAAATGCGTATCATTCTGAGACCCATGAACAGAAGATATAATATTATGTCATATGGGGAATCAAGAAAATAGAGACGCCTAGTATTTATATGAATATAGTCATTTATAAAAATTGTGCATTTGCTCATTTCTTTTTGTATCATTTGGATCGTGTCAAAAAGAAAGAAGGGATAGCCTTAACATACCTGAGTCGATTCTCCTGATAAATATTACACTGTACTCCCTTAATATTGCAAAATCTCACAATAGTAACATAAATACAATGCCTACTAAGTGTTTTATCATGAGTAATTTGGTATTGGGGTAGAGAAAATATTATGATTTTCTTCAATTCTGGTCTAACGTAAGTTCCTTATAGAAATAACATTTAGCTTGAATCTCTTGAAATTTTTAAGAGACCAAAATGAAGCCATAATGTTCTCAAATCTTAAAGTGATCTTGAATGGGATGTGGGCCCACTTCAAGTGGTGACTAACCACTTTAATCTTCAAAATATAACATCTTGCAAGACCTTTTAAGAGTCATAATACTGTTGGGAGGGGGGTGCCACGTTTTTGGACCCTTAAGCTTATCTCCAAAGTCTTAATTATCTACTAATGATTTATTTAACTAATTAATCTCTCATTAACAAATAATCACAATTACCCATATAATTAAGAATTATCTCAAATTAATTAAAATTTTACTTATTTTAATATACTTTATACATCGTATTATCACGCTCATATGGTACCTTGTATGGTACTAGTCCATAAATATCGGGTATTGAAGTTTGGACCGTATTTTATCCAAGTCGACAACCTGATACGAAACTTATTTTCTTTGAATCGTTTACCCTTTATCCTTCATGGCACTTACTTATTGCCTGTTATAAATAACATAAATGCGTGTAAACTCAAGATAATCTTATTTCCGAGTCTACGCCGATTAACGGAAGAGGAAAGCTTAACGTACGAAAACATGAGATGTAACACATGCTCTTTTGAATGTATGAGTAAAGATAACAGAGAGATTTGGGCTGGAGTCTTTCTCACCTGGTCAATGGTTGAGTAACCCTGAACTTTTATCTATTTCAAAAACTTTTCCGTCTCTTCTTTAGTGACTGGTTTCTTTATTGGCATTTGGCCTTCTCTGATTTGCTTGGCCTTCCTCAACTCTTCTAGAGAGTAACACCTCCCCGATTGAGTCAAACCTCCAATTTCCCCCACTTCTTCTATGATTTTCTTGCCTTTTTAGGTCACCACAATTTTGTTGTAGTTCCAAGTAATGGTTTTTGTGTTTGTCACACGGGGTTACACGGCGAGTTTGATTATGATCTGCTCTGTTATACCTTTTGTACCACCTTGATTCTGTCTCACGACGAGGTGGCCTCCCAGGACATACAACCTTGAGCTTGGAACACTGGAGTGGACTTTAAATTTTAAGATTTTTGGAACAAATAAAGTTTACTTCTTTGAGATCTGGGATCCTTTCACAATCAACGACACATCTCGACTTGAACTTACTTTCAGTCAAATTCCTTCTTGAATCGTTCCCACTATCATTTCTGCTCAACCAACCGGCTTGTATTCTTGATCTTGGCAAATCATTCCCATAAAATGAACTTCATTTTGTATTAGCAATGGGTTGTTTGTCACATTAAGAGGGTCCTCTCAATTTGTTACAACAATCATCTTTTTAGTGATGAGTCTTTCTATGGCCTTTTCAGAGTCCAACAGTCATCACTGATGTGTCCCGGGTACCTGAATGATATTCACATCTAGCATTTACTTGAAATCCATGTAAATCAGGATGCATATGGTAGGGAGCAATGGGTCCAGTCACGCCCATACGCTTTAACTTATGGAACATACTTTTAACGACTCGACCGGTCGTTTTGAGAATTTAAGCTCCTTTCGGTGGCATAAGGTCTTGAACAGCTTCACATTATGTATATCGACTAGCGTGCATGGTTGGATTCAGTTACCGGATGATCCATAGTCGAATTAGAAGAAGGAATTTAGTTTTGGAAGCTTAAGCAGTGGAATTTGACTGGAATTTAACTTTTTTATGTAAACGACTCCGGAATAAGTTTTGGATAGTTGTCAACAACTTCGTATGGTGATGTTGAGTTCAGGCGTGCGTTCGAATTTGGACTTGGAGGTCAGTAGAGCAATTTGAGGCAATTCGGCGAAAGTTGGAAAATTTGAAGTTTGGAAAATGAAGTAGTTTGACAACAGTTGACTTTTTGGGATATCGAGGACGAAATGAAATTCCGAGAGTTGTAGAAGCTCCGTTATGTGAATTGGAACTTGTTTGCAAAATTTGGCGTCATTCCGGGTTGAATTGATAGGTTTCTGCACGAATTTAGAAGTTTGAAGATTTGAAGTTCATAAGTTTGATTTTGGTGTGATTCATCTTTTCGTCGTTGTTTGATGTGATTTTAGACCTCGAGCGAGTCCTTGTTAGGCTATATGACTTGTATGTGTGTTTAGGAAGGGTCCCGGGGGGCCTCAGGTGTGTTCTGAGAGGGCTACAAATCAATTTCTCCTATTTTTGACTATTGTTCTGCCTTCTGTTGTCTCCTTCTATGCGATCACATACGTATAGACGCAATCATGAAGGCTTATTGATGGCCAAATTTTTCCTTCATCGCATTCACATACACGAGCATGCGATCGCGTACTTAGGTTTCTGCCTCCTTCGCGTTAAGATTCCCTCTCCCGTGTTCGCATAGATCAGCCACACTAGCTGGTGATTTGCTCCCTTCCTCTTCTGCGATCGCATACATGAGAACACGGTCGCGTAGTGCAACATTTGGCCACAACATTCTTCCTCTTCTGCGATCGCACTTGTATGCACACAATCACCTAGTGCATTTTTGGGCAGTGGCCATTTTCTTCTACGCGATCGCATATCTTCACTCGCGATCCCAATGCACAAAAATCTGGGCAGACAGAATATATTCCAAAATCGAGGAGTTCACCATTTTTATCACATCTTGACTTGCAGAGCTCTGTTTTTGGCGATTCTTGGTGGGGTTTTCAAGTAATTCGATTGGGTAAGTGTTATTCACTTAGAATAAAATATATTCCATGATTTAATCTTTGTTTCTACCATTTAAATTGTGTTTTTAGTTGGGGAAAATTTTGGTTTTTGAAGAAATTCCCCAAAAAAAAAAAAAAACAAAATTTCATGATTTGAGGGGCGAAATAGTATCGTAATTTGGTAATTTTTGTATGGTTGAACTCATTTTGGAATAGGTGTTCAGATTTTATAAAATTTGTCGGGTCCCGAGGTGCTGCCCCGGGGTCGACTTTTGGGTCGATTTTTAAATTTTTGTAAAGATCGAAGCTTTATTATTCGGAATAGTTCCTTATAAGTTTTATGTATGTTTTGAAGTTGTTCTAGTTGGTTTTGAGCCGTCCAGAGGCTTTTTCACCCGAGAAGTCCATTTAGAGTATCGGGTTGTCGTCTTTGAGGTAAGTATCTTGCCTAAGCTTGTGTGGGGGAATTACCCCTTAGGATTTGGGTCTTGTATGCTGATTGTAATCCGTGTAAGCGAAGTGACGAATGTATGCTCGGACTTATTTGTAGAAGGTTGTCCTTTTAGGGTTCTTAGGTCCTTATATTCACCTTGTATGAAGTTGTTCTTGATACACTTGAGTTCTTATTGCTAGTTTCACCTCTACATGCTTTGATTAGAGATAATTTCTTTAGGATTTACCCTTACCCCCTACTTGACCCTGATTTGACTTAACCAAAGGTTTTACCTCTTTTATCGTCATGCTATATTTTTATAAACTACCTATAATTAATTAAAATTATTAGTACCTCATCCTATAATTGTTTAGCCTTGATTGGAGGTACGATATCTTTTACTGCTTACCCTTATTTGAATTGTTGAATATCTCTTATAATTGATCTATAAAGACCCGTAAAATTTTATGGCTAAAAATAAGGCCAAAATAGGCCCCTGTGTTGTTGTAACTGTAGAAATTCTTAAAACAAACTCTTTTTGAGTAAAATGTACCCCGGGACTTAAAAGATATAATTTTCCAGATTTGCGCAGGTCTGCGGTCCACTATGCGATCGCATATCAGGTATGCGGACCACATAGTGGTCGCATACCTGAACAATTTGCTATCTATTTTTAGGACAGCTATGCAGCCTAGAATGCGATCGCATTTCACGAATGCAGGCCGCTTAGTCGCTTCTTGCACCTTGACTTTTGCGGAGGGAGTTATGCGATGCACTATGCGATCGCATAACAGGTATGAAGACCGCATATTGGTCGCATACCTGGGCAGTCTATTTTTTTTTTTTGGCCCATTTGATGGACATTTATGTGACAGGAATGCAGACCGCATAGCAGGAATGCGATTCCTGCTCGCATTCCTGACCGCATTTCTGCTTCGGGACTATTAAATTTCTAATTTTATACCCGACCCCCAGTTCATTAAAACACCCACCCCTTTCATTTTAAGCTCATTTTCTGATAAATTAGAGAGAGGAGAGAGTGGGTTCTAGAGAGAGAGAGAGAGAGAGAGTTCCAACTTCATCAAATTTGTTCCTCCATCAGTACTCATACCTGGAATTGATAAAGTAGGACACCATTTTCTTCACTACAAGAGGTAAGCTTCCACCCCATCAACCTTAATTTCCAGATTTTTGTTAAAATGAAACATAGTTAGGTCCATGAAGATGGAGGTAGGAGTCTTGCATGCATGTAACCAACTAGTCATAATCTAGTAAAAGGAAATGGGTTAGAGTAATCGTTCACTAAACAGAGGCCATTTAATCAAAAGGAACACCTAGTGTTTAATAGAATGCTCAAGTGAGTTCAAGACATGATCATTATTCCTAATTCTAAGTTCAATAATGCCACATTGTGAACTATATTGAAGGTTCTAGAAGGTCCGGTGAGTTTTGGTAGGAAATTAAAGGGGAATTCCGATTCAAGGTATGTATGGCTAACTTTAATCTTTGTAGAGTCACCTTATTTGTGTCCGAGCACACGTTATGAAATTTTTGCTTGAGCATATGTGAATTGATTGTCCTGCTGTGTCGAGGTGTAAGATTTCATTCTTTGATTTTCTTTGTCGATTACCATGCTAATTGCGATTGTGAAGGGTGATTCTTTGTGCTTATCCTGCCATGTGTAAGGTTCGTTAAATGTTCGAATATGTCAATATGGCAGCATGTGCTACTAAATGAAAGAATGTTAACGTACTCTAGTGTGGGAAGGTATCTACTTGCTAAGGGCCGAGTGTGGCAAATGATGAAAAGAAACTATGGATTGATTTAATTGAGTTAAATAATGATGGCAACACCATATGTGAATTACTGTGTGGTAAGGATTATTGTGCCTTGACTTCATATAGTTGTTGGTTGATATGAACTTATTTTCTTGATGATGAAGATCCCTGTGATATAATTGTTGGTTATTTTTTCTATGAAATGTGAGCGTACGGTGGGATCGGGTTGCACGCCGCAACACGAAGTAATAAGGGTGAAATGTGATTGTACAGTGGGATCAGGTTGTGCGCCGCAACACGAAATAATAACGGTGGAGAGGTAATAAGGGTGAGATGATAATGTACGGTGGGATCGGGTTGCGCGCCGTAACAGATGAATAATTGAAATGAGTGACTGTGGAATCTCCATTTGTAACTTTCTGTATATCGGCGTGGTACTTGTGTGGTTACCCTGAATGTCTTCCAATTGTGTATTGTGTGATTCTACTTGGAATAAACTTTGTTCATACATTCTAGTACTATTTAATGGTACTAACGCCCCTTTTGCCGGGGGCGCTACATCTTTTATATGGATGTAGGTGGTTCCACAACAGGTAGCTCAGACCGCCGATAGTGGTGTTTCCCCTTCATACCTTCAGCAGATCCAGTGAGCCCAACTTCCTCTCGGGGCCGTGTGTAGTCCATATCATTCTCTTTTGCTTTTGTTGTAAAAGGTATAGCCAGGGCCTTGTTGCCGGCAAGTATGTATACTCTTCTCTGTACCTTTAGAGGCTCCGTAGACACTGTGTGGGTTGTATATATTTGGGTAGTAGTTGTAACTATTCGTAACCGTGGTCTTGTGTTGGAAATGTTGTGCTTAGTTTTATATTTTGGGATTATCAAATGATGAAGCTTTAAAAGAGGAAAGTGGACTAATGTTGTAAATTCATACTTTGATTACATTTGCTAGTTCATTTATAAATTTGTATATTATAAACACAGGGTGATGCGCTGGGTAGGAATGGCAATCCAGGTCCGCCTGACCGGGATCATCCGGTTAGGCACCGGTCTCGTCCCTCGATTTTGGGGCGTGACATGCTCGACCTCATAAGGAGTTTAGTTAACTTATATCATAGTCGACTTGTCGTTACTTGGAATTATTTGACTTGTGTTGGCCTCTTATTGTTGGCTGGAATATTGTGGATTCGTTGCTACATCTTGTTTTTCCTTGGTTAAGTTGTTCTTTTTACACTTAGCATTCTTTACCGTGATTATTCCTTGTGAACGATGTTCTACCATTTCTTTGTGCATTGAAGTACTTGTATTGATGTATTCGCCGTGCTTTGTATTATTGTCATTGTTGCTTTGTATTTGATGTGGTGATGTATGAGTTTTCTGTCGTGCACTAATTGTTGTCCTTGTTTGTTGCGCTTCATGTTTAAATTGGGACTATGGACGTATTCCGGGAGATTCCCCTAGACTCCATATTTAAATTGGGACTACTGACGTATTACGGGAGTTCACTGTACCGCATATTTAAATTGGGACTAAGGACGTATTCCAAGAGATCCTCATGTACTGTATATTTATTTTGGGACAACAGACGTATTTTGGGAGATCCCCCAGCACTGCATATTATTTTTGGGCTACAGACGTATTCCGGGAGGTCCTTTGTATTGTAAGATAAATTCGGAACTAGGGGATGGGATCCCGGTAGATCTTATTAAAGAAACTATGTTTGAAAGATATTTATTTGGAAAGTCATTTATCTTGAATAAAATTATGTCTGAAGTATATTTCTTTGGAAAAGTATATTTGAAAAGCATTTATCTTGGATAAAGCTATGTTTGAAGTACATTTCTTTGGAAAGGTATATCTGAAAAACGTTTATGTTGAAGAAAACTATGTTTGAAGGAAATTTTTCTTGAAAAAGTATATTTTAAAAGCATTTATCTTGAAGAAAACTATGTTTGAGAGACATTTCTTGGGAAAGCATATTTCAAAAGAATTTTCTATTGAAAAGGATTTTTTTATCTTAAAGCTTTCAATATACAAACTTGCGGGTGAAAGTTTACACTCGAAGATTTTGACCAATTTATTGGGATTTGTGGCTAAGGCCTGATGTGGAGATTAATGCAGTGCTGAGTTACTACTTTCCCTTATTGTATTGTGATTTTCGGACTTGGGCTGTGTTCCCATCCATCCTTCGGTGTATTATTTTGGTGATCCGTTGATGTTTACTATTTTTCCTTCCTTATTGTAGTCGTTCTGTTGTTAGCCATGTTGTGTAGATAATAGATAGAGTTTATGGTTCCGTTATTTTTTGTACGTATGCTTATTCTGGTTATTAAACCAGTGGGCGTCTTGACTAGTCCTCGTCACTACTTCACTGAGGTTAGTCTTGATACTTACTGGGCACCGCTGTGGTGTGCTCATACTACACTTCTGCACATTTTTGTGCAGATCCAGGTATTGGTCGCTAGTAGCTGTGCGGATCCTTATTGAGGAGACTCAAGGTAACCTGCTGCTGCGTTCGCAGGCTTCGGAGTCACCTTCCTATTTTGTATTTACACTGTTTTTACTTACTTCCAAACAGTTGTATTTAGAAGTTGTAGTAAACTCTGTAGAGCTTATGACTTGTACTACCGGGTTTTGGGAATATGCTTATTGTATAACGAATTCTTTTTTCAGAAAATATTGGATTTAAATTTATTATTGTTGCTATTCCATGAATGTTAGGCTTACCTAATCCTTAAGACTAGGTGCCATCACGATACCCAACTGAGGGGAAATTTGGGTCGTGACAAGTTGGTATCAGAGCTCTAGGTTCATAGGTGCTACGAGTCATAAGCTAGTTTAGTAGAGTCTTGCGGATCACTATGGAGACGTCTGTACTTATCTTCGAGAGGCTACAAAACTATTAGGATAACTTCACTTTCTTCATTCCTATCGTGCAGTTTTATTGATCCTGAAGCTTGAAAAAATTGTCATTCCATTCTCTCACAGATGGTGAGGACACGAGTTGTAGATCCTGATGATGTTACCCTCGGAGCAGGTGTCGCCAGGGGCTGGGACAGAGGCCGACGAGGAGCACATGTTGCATCTAGGGCATCTACTAGAGCAGCCATTGTGGAGCCGCCGGTAGTTCCAGTAATAGGGCAGGTACTAGAGGCGCCTGCTGCTACCCCCGGACTTCAGGAGACTTTAGCACACTTCCTGAGCATGTTAGGTACATCGGCTCAGGCGGGGTTGATTCCGGCTGCACCAGCTATCTCAGAGATCACGGGAGGAGTTCAGACATCCTCCGCCCACACTCCAGAGCACTGAGATCATGTTGGTCAGGTTCCAAGTGCCATGGAAGCACAACCTGTTGTCCCAGTTCAGCCCATGGTTAGGGGCAACATAATCTGAGCAAGAACAACTCAGACTTGAGAGGTACAGGAAGTACCACCCTCCGACCTTCACTGGATTGGCGACAGATGATGCCCAGGGTTTCCTGGAAGAGTGTCACCGAATTCTTCGTACTATGGGTATTACGGAGACGAGCAGGGTTACTTTTGTCACGTCCCATCTCAGAGGAACGGCTTGCCAGTGGTGGCAGGCATATGACTTGGGTAGCTCAGCCGAGTCAGCTTCACTTACATAGGGTCAGTTTTCAGAGATGTTATTGAGGTAGTTTGTATCTCAGTCCTTCCGAGAGGCATGGTGCGTGGAGTTTGAGTAGTTGCGTTAGGGCACTATGTCAATATTAGAGTATGCCATCAGATTCAGTGAGTTGTCCAAATATGCACTTCCCTTGGTTGCTACAGCTAGAGGGCGAGCTGGTAGATTCATTGAGGGGCTCAGGCATGATATTCGGTTCAACATGACTCAAGAGTTGGAGTCAGATGTCTCGTTTCAACAGGTGGTAGCGATCGCTCACCGGTTAGAGGGCATGTCGGATAGAGGTGAGAGGACACACGAGGTCAGGAGAGAGAGTATAGGGAGGCGAGGCGGCCTCATAAACCGGAAAGGCCTGCTGGTCCTTACTATGGAGGCAGGGTACAACCAGTTCAGTTTGCATTTACGGCTTCACATGGACTTTCAGGTACTCATGGGTCTCAAAGTTCTCGTATTGCACAGTTCCCACAACCACGTCAGCAGAGAGGTTGTTTCGAGTGTGCAGCTACCAGTCATAGGGCGAGAGATTGTCCTAGGATTCAGGCAGGTGTGTCACAGCAAGGTATTCGGGTGAGTAGAGGGTGCCCAAGAGGGGGAGCCCCGGCCCGTTGATGTGTTTCATATAGTAGGGTGGAGGCCTTTGTGCCAGATGTTATCATACATGTACGTTTTGATTTGTTACAGAGGGGCACCGTTTGTTTTTCATTATAGCTCTACTGGTCGGGATGAGTTTCCTCATTTGTTGTTTCGTTTATGAGTGAGTTTCATGCTTTGCACTTTATTTTCGTGCTTGCTCCTATTTGGAGATTCTATAAGGGGTAGCGAGTGTCTATCATTTTTTTCTTTCATCATTGAGAGTGGTGACACTAGGCGTGAGTCCTTGTTTCCATCATGGTAGCCTTAATGTGATTTTTTTCCTAGTATTTTGGTTATGAGCGGTGATTTGATACTCTATCGAGATGATAGTTAAATGAGCATTATGATTTTATTGGCAGATCTGAGTTAGTGGGAGATTTCAATTGGTATGATATATATTCGGTAGGTGATTTAGAGCTGGGGGCGAGACCCTCGTGATCTTTTGTGATTCGATATATTTCGACCAACCTGAGTACTGCTGTGGAAATTATATCAAGATGGGATCCATGCAATTTGTTTATATGCTTTCATTATTTCCTTGTTATATTGGTTTCGGGTCAGTACTGATAGAGAGTAGTGCCTGTCGTACTTGTTTGAGAGTTTCCTTATGTTTTCATCTTTTTATATTCAGTCATTTTCGTTCTATGCTCCTTGAGTTTTAGCTCGCGGGGTGTGTGCCCGGTGGTGTTAATTGTGTCTTGGTGATTCGGGTGTCAAAGTATGAGGTCCTCATGCTTCTTGAATTATTATCAGTGTGATGGAGGTTTGAAACAAAGTTCTATCGGATATGAGGCAAATTTTCGGTGTTGAGTTTATTTCCGGCAGCTATCATGATCGGAAGTGTTTTCTTTGGGCCTATTTGCAGTGTGTTCGGTTGTGTGGTTGTACCTTGTGGGTTAAAGATTTTGATACTTTACTCTCCATGTATGGTGTTTCTCACAATGTGTCGATACCCTATCACCCTCAAGCAAGATGATAGGTTGAATTCTCCAACCGGGGGATCAAGAGTATTTTGTCAAAGACTGTGAATGCCAACCAAACAGATTGTTCGAAGAAACTTGACGATGCTCTTTGGGCTTATAAGACAACTTACAAAACACCAATTGGTATGTCCGTATCGGTTAGTGTTCGGGAAAGTTTGCCACCTTCCGGTGGAACTTGATTGTAAGGCTATGCGGGCATTAAAGAAGCTTAACCTTGAGTAGGATGTAGCTGCAAATTTAAGGGTGGAGCAATTGAATGAGCTTGATGAGTTCCGGTTCCATGCATATTCAAGTTCGTCCTTGTTTAAGGACAAGATGAAGTACCTCCATGAAAAGTATATCCGTAACAAAGAATTCAAAGAAGGTGATCTTGTGCTATTGTTCAATTCTCGGTTGCAGATGTTTCCGAGAAAGTTGAAATCCAAGTAGAGTGGCCCATTTGAAGTTGTTCACATGACACCCTTTGGTGCTCTAGATCTGAAAAATAAGAACAATGAGGTATTTAGAGTCAATGGGCATCAGGTGAAACATTATCTTGGCAAGGTTGATGATGGCCACGTTGTGGAATTGCACCATTTCAAGTGATTGATGGTAACATGCGTTGTGCCACGACGTTAAATCAGACGCTTCTTCGGAGGCAACACATGTATTTTTCTTTCTCTTACTTTTCGGGCAAGCTTTGTTTTGTGCGAACTAGTTTTAAAGTGTATGCAGGAAGGAGTGTGCATTGCGGGGACGAGTGAAAGAAAAATTGGCTAAGTATCACAAAAGTGCAGACATCACCAAAATTTTGCGGACCGAACAATCTCTATGCGGCCTCACAATTCTACGTGCGGTCGCACAACAAGAAAGCCAAAAATGCATGCTCTCTGAAGTTTGACTTGTCAAATTCTGTGAAGAAATTGCGGCCGCACTAAAAATTGTGCGGTCCGCACAAATTTTGCGGCCGCACTCACTTTTGTGCGTATCGTAGCAATTCTCCAAAAGAACATGTACAGAGTGCGGACAAAGTTTTGCAGCCGCACTCCGGTAAGTTCTGCATCGACTCTGCTAGGGTATTAATAGAACCTTCATGCACTATTCATACTTTTCCCTCTCTGAGTTCTGAAACCCTAAGCAAGCATAGTGCATTCCCCATTAGTTCTCAAAATTAACGTATTTTATCCGTGGAGATTCAGACATGCATCCATCATTACTGGTATGTCCATTACATCCTTGGATTTTCGTTAATTGTTTTTTCGTTTTTTTCCCTTAATTTTGTTCTTTTTTCCTAGGGATAGTCTCATGCATGAAACTATTAATAGTTAGTCAGTCTTTGTGCTTAGAATTATGTGGGTAGTGCCTAAATGCTAATTGGGAGCTTGGGTAAATAGCTAATCATGTTTAATTGCTCATATCTTGGCCCATCTATGAAAAATAGCATGAACTAAAATTCAGTGCCTATAATTTTTAAATTGTGCAGCCGCACACATTTTTTTGCGGTCCGCACAAGTAAGAGTTAGGGTAAAATTAATTCTAGATTTGTGCGGACCGCACTCATAATTATGCGTTCCATAGTGCAATTGTGCAGTCCGCAACATTTTTGTGCGGTCTACACTGCTTAATGATCAAAAATCCCAGTAGTCTGTACCTCGTTGTGAGTCCGCACTCATTTTTGTGAGGTCTGAACTGATGAAAGATCAGAGAACCCATAGTCTGAACCTGGGGTATGCGGCCGCACTCACGTTTTTGCGGTCCGCACTCGACTGTGTGCGACCACACTCATTTTTGTGCGGTCCGCACAACCTTTCTTGAGTCATTTTAGTGCAACCTTTCAACATGCAATTGTATACACTATGAGCTTCCATTCTAACTGATTTTTATTGTTATATGTTGATGACAATAGTTTGATCTCGTGGTAGAGGTGATGCACCAAACGGGATGGTTGATCCCTCCCGGGGTCGAGGCCGAGGCCGATGCAAGAGTAACCTTCCACTTGCCGTTCAGAAAATCATAAGCAAGAAGGAGACTGCCAACAAACCTCCAGCTCCTGAATCCTCTGACACCAGTGGATATGCCCCATCTAGGAAAGCCTCCGAGGGCCAATCTATGGAGGTCCAGAATGAACCCCAATCCAATCCACCACAATCCACATGGCACTATCAACTGCGCAATGAGACTATGGACAACTCGTCAGCTGATTCTGATGTGGGAAGTAAGGGTTCCAAGCCCTCCTTTTCACCTCCTCCTCCTACACCTATCAATTGATATGATAACAATGATATACCAGATGGCGGGAGAGGAGGTGACACTAGAGTGGGTGTCCTTGAGAGGACAAGGAGGAGGGAGATGTGGGAGGACGGATTTGTCAGCCTGACTGCCTTCAACAGGTTCAGAGAACTATGGCCCCATAGATCTCTCACACTAGAGCGATAATTTTTGATTAAGGACTTGGACATTCATAATCCAAATGACCTCAGACAGTTCCGGGAGCGAAAAGGATGTAAATGGTTCACCCAAAGTGTCCTCGACGCAAATGAGAACTTAGTGAAAGAATATTATGCTAATGTGGCTCACATAAAGAAGGGTATCAAGGTGACAAAGGTGCGGAATCTGAAAATCCGGTTCGACTTCTGTGCTTTGAACTTATACGTGGGATTTGAAGAAGTGGAGGACGTACAATACTTGGAGAAACTTGCTTTGGGAGAGGCCTTATAAGAAGGGATTTTAACCTATTATTTGCTCTCTTTTACTTATGTTTTATGGAAAAAGTGCTTGAAGGTATTCCCGAAAAGAGATTATTCAGAATGAGCCAAAGGAATCAAAATCAACTCGCAAAGGAGTCAAAAAATGAAAAAAACCAAGACTGGACAAATAGGCCTGAAGTGCGGACCGCACAAATATTGCGGCCGCAAAAGCCATTGTGCGGCTGCCATAAAAAATATGTGGTCCGCAAGAGGGAGATTCAGAGAATTGCAATTTTGGGTCATATGATGAGCACGGACCGCACTAGAATTGTGCAGCCGCAATTAAAATTATGCGGTCCGCGGTGAACAAGAATTAGAGAGTGGACAACTCCGGCAAAATGAAGGAGTGCGAACTGCACCAGAATTGTGCGGCCGCAGGATGTCAAGAGCGGTCGCACACACAATTGTGCGGTCCGTGATATTGAAGGTTCAGAGAGCTGTCTCAAGCAAAAATCAAGCAAGTGCGGACCACATCACTTTTATGCGGCCGAATAATCAGGAGCGCGACTGCACTTAGAATTATGCGGTCCGCGAAAGTCCAAAATCAAAAGAGAAGAATGCGGACCACACCAGAATTGTGCGGCCGCGAATGTAAGAGTACGGCCGTACTTAGAATTATGCGGCCGCACAACCTCCGCAGGGGCATTTTTTTAGATATTTTTAGCTTAGTATAAATAGAACGTTTTGTAATTTTAGGCAATGTTACGTTTTGTATGAGCACCTGAGACGACTAGTTTTAGTTATTGGAAATTTTGTACTAGATTCACTTCTTAACATTAGATTTTCATCTCATAATCTAATACTATGGATTTTATCTTTATTTCATCTTTAACTTCTTCTATTTTCATGAGTATCTAAACCCATAGCTTGGGTTGTGACCCAATCCTAGTGTGAGTATGTAATGAGTGTTTGATTTTAGGGCTTGAATGTGAATGGGTTAGTGATATTTAGCCTAGTTCTTTCTAGAACTCAAGAACTTATGGTTGCAAACACTGATTCATGCCTTTATGACTTAGTCTCTACTTGAGAGAGGGACTAAGTCTAGGAAAACTAGGCTAACAAGAAATTGGGGTTAACTCAAGAAATTGTTATCCCCAATTAAAGGGTTAAACCTAAATATAGTAATACCCGACTTGGGCTAATATCACTTGATTTGTATGAATACCCATTTGGACTTGAGAAATAAAATCGGGCAAAATAACTCAAAATACCGAGAAGTATAGAGTGAGTACCCGGGTGTGATATCTATATTACAATCCCAACTAATCAAGCTTGCCCTAGATTTTACTACCTGTTAGATAACCACCTATGTAGAAGTCACAACCCTAGTGTCTTTTAAACACTTGAAAAACCCAACAAAAAATATTATCCTTAGTTTCAATAATTGCAATCACTAGAGTAGATATAGAAGTAGAACATCAACCAAACTTGTGGAAGTGTAATTATATTCAAAACCCGCAACTCGCTTAGATATAAACCTAATTCCGATTATTAACTCCCTATGGATTAGATCCATGGTACGCCCCGAAATTGGTGGGAGGGGGCCAGATCGGCACCCGGTGCCTCACCTGTCCTTGCGTACCAACTTGCGACTAAGGAACTCTGAACATATATACATATATTGTTACACCAAATGTTTTCGTACGTGAGATTATGTCGTAAGTTAGTTGTTGTAAGCTCAGAAATAAGATTATATTTAGAAGCATATAAAGTAAGATAATCATGTTACCTTGGAGGTTACAAATATTAAATATCATGAATAACGAGTACCAAGAGGGTTGGAAATCTTAGAAGCTAAACCAATTGAAGAAAATAAGTTTCGTCGAAAGTCGACAAGTTTGGAATGTTATAACATGTACTTTAGGTGAGAATATGGTTCTTAACATGATAAAGAGCTATTTCTATGAGTTATTTTTTTTTTGATAGTCGTGTGCTACGTTTTGAAGTCAAGCAAGTTGTGGAACAAAAGTTGGCAAAGGCCTTCACAAGTTACATTCATAATATGCTGAAGATTAGGTCAAATGTAGCTGAGCTTTTCTCCGAATAAGCATGGAATTAGAGGATTATCTACCTACTAAATAGAAGATTTACAAACCTAGTTTCTAACTCATTTAACCGCTCATCAATACGACATCACAGTAGAGAGATATTTGTATTTTCGCGAGACTGCGCAAATCAGCTCCCATGGGACCCACAAAGTCGGTGTAAACTCCAGCTTGTATTTAAGTCAATTCTAAATAGTTTTCACTCATTTTTATGGTAAAAAAAGTTATTAAACCCTCCTAAATTCTCTTCAATGGTTCCTCCATGATTCTAGGGTGAAAACCTAAGATAAAAACATGAATCCAATGCTAGAAACCCCGTGGTGCTTGCTAGATCGTAGTTCTTCATCTTGTGGCTGTTTTGGAGGGTTCTTCAAAGTGAAATAACCTCAGGCCTCGTCTGGTTCTTGTTTATTAAGGTAATAATCAGTCACTCCTTCATACATATTAGATTTTCAAGGTGAACTGCAAGTGTTTACCCTCCAACTTGAACACCAAAAATGGATTCAAGAAGAGAACACAACACCTATAGTGTTGTGGTGTCATTGAGGATAATTGTGGGATGTGTTTGGCCAAAATTTCAAGTGTTTGATACTGTCTAAGGTGAGTATAATAGCCTACTAATTGTGATTAAGCTTTCTTGTATGTTCTTTAAGTTTTTAGGATAATAAACTACAAGATAATACTTGGATTAGCTTAAGTCACTTCTATGGTGTTGTTTTTCCATTGAGGGCTGTTGTAAGCTAAATATAACTTGGCTTTCAATTTGAAGCTACTGTATGAGGTATCTGTATTGTGCTCTTTCAGGTTCTTAAGGTTATATTTATGTTGATTAAGTTAAATTGTTGTACTAGACATGAACTAGTGAATTAAGTTGCAAATTGAAGAAAGTTGGAGTTGTGGATTGTTTCCTTTGTTATAAATATATGGTATAAGGATGGAATAATTGATGAATTTATTCATTATCATATTAATGATGTTGTTAAGTTAATGTAAGAAATCTATAAGGGGTGATGTGGGTTATACGGATTTCGATCGAGCTTGTCCCTCAAAATGATTGTTGAACTAATCAGAGAGCGTATTGTGAATTATATTGTTGTTGTTTGGGATGTTTGGTGACTTTTGGTAAAATATGGGATGTAGTAAAAACAGGGGAGGTGCTGTCAGTTTTCTTGTAGAATACTGGTTTTGAAATATGAGAGTTACAATGCTTATATGATGACGACGAAGCCGGGTTACTCATTGTAGACGTAAGAAAATCATATTGAGTTTGCTTGACGATTGGAGAGAAGATTGCAATGGTATGTTAAGGCACTTATTTATTTTGGCATGATCTAAAGTGAAACGAACGTAAATGATACGCTATTTCATAATGAATCTACTCCTAGCAACTAAGGTTGTCCATGTTTTTCTATCCTTACAAAGTTATTCTATGAAAGTATGTATGATCCTTGATTCCTAGTGAAGTTCATACTGATGGTATAATGTCCATAATGTTAATTGAAGGTGAAACTACCTTATGTTACTCCAAAAGGTTTAGAGCGTGATTCAATGAGTCCATCATGCATTATATATAGTATCTAGTTTACTCTACCAAGCCGCGCTATAGTCGACCGGGTACGACACCTATTGTGCAACAACTGATCAGTTAGATTTATCGAGCTCCACGTGGCCGAGTACGATTCTACCGAGCCTTATGATGGCCGGGTATGTTTTTACCGAGTCATCTTTGAGGCTGGGTACAATATGATGATGATGATGATGCCCACAGAGGCGTATATTTTTATAAGTTTATGTATATATATGTATCACGCATTTCATGTCACCATCTCTTAGAGGCACTAAGATACTACAAGTTGTTTCTCCTATATCTCTCTTTACATTACTGTTCTTATTTATGATTTTTCGCCTTACATACTCGGTACTTTATTCGTACTGACGTCCCTCTTGCTTGGGGACACTGTGTTTCATGCCCGCAGGTCCCGATAGACAGGTTGACAATCCTACTAGTAGGCTATCAACTTAGCGGAAGGTGTTGCTGCAATCCACTTGCTCCGGAGTTGCCTATTTGGTCAGTATGATTGGGAAATGTATTGACTAGTATGGCGGGGCCCTGTCCCGACCTATGTCACATTTATGTAGTCTTAGAGGCTTGTAGACAGATGTCAGGTATATGGATACTTGTATGGCCTTGTCGGCCTATGTTTTGAGTTTACAAATGATCATGTCGGCCTTATAGGCCCGTATGTCGCATGTATAAGTTTCTATATAATGTTGGGTCATCCTATGTCTAGTATGAAATATTTTATTCTGGTTATCTCATGACAGCCTTTTTGGCCCATTTACCCATGATAGTATGATAAGAAAGATATGTTACATTGGTACTCGGTTGAGTAAGGCACCGGGTGCCCGTCGTGGCTCTTCGGTTTGGGTCGTGAAAAAAGTGGTATCAGAGTAGTTCTGTCATAGGAAATATACAAACCGTGTCTAGTAGTATCTTGTTTATGGGTGTGTTGTGCACCACACTTCTAAGTAGGAGGCTACATGGCATTTAGGACTGACACTCTTTCTTTTTATTCTAGAACGTGTGGTAGAGCTCAGTTCTAATAAATCAATCTCCTAAATTCTGTTATTCATAATACAATGATGCCTAAATCTAGAAAGACAGCTAGTAAGAGATTGAGTGTGGTTGTGGGAGAGTTGAGTCAGAGGAACTCAATTTTGCATCATGCTTATGATGAGTAAATGTGAGGTCTTTAGCAGATTATGTGTATACTAATACGTGTAAGCTTCTTGATTAGGATCCTTAAGGCATATATATCTATCCACCCATATGGTAAAAAGAAACGAGAGAATCAGAAGGTAGATACATGTTTCCACAAGTAAAAGAAACAAGGTGAAGAAAGGTACGAGGTACCCAGTTAGTGAAGATTGTGAGTATTTCCAATTGAGGCAGAGAAATATAAGTATTCTGGGTTACCTTAAAAAATAATAGAGGTATGTACAATTGTCCACACCCATCTCAGTTATGCCATATGAGAGCTAATAGATATAGTTTAAGAGAAGTATGTGATATCAGGATCCCACTGGGGTTAGAGTAACCCAAAATGGTGGATTATTATTATAATTAGCTAACATTTCCAAAGGATAGTGCAAACGTGGTAATAGATCTCCTTGCGAGACATCCATATGGTGCACTCTATAATATAACAGTTAGATATGAATACTAGAATGTTCAGAAATTTCAGAAGATAGGCAGTGGAATCCTAGAAGGGTTAAATATTTACCTTAGTATGACTCTTGGCCCTAGTAAAAAAAGAGATAGAGAGAGAATGTTAGGCGTCCCAAATAACCTCTGAGATAAAGCAGTGGGAGCTAAAAGATAAGGAACATTTTGTTGCAGTTTCAGAATAAGGTGACAGACAGAAATATCAGAAGGACAATATAAAGAGAGTTAATGAAACTTTATGAGTAAGATGTAATAAATGGGTGATAATGGTAAATCAAAATATGACAGGATGACAGAGTCTATAGTCAAGTGAAGGAAAAGAAAAGTGGAGACATGCCTTGAGACAATAAAAGTATAAGCCTTAAAGTCATATCCTCATTTCGAGAAATCCATTGCTGAGTCCATCGTGATTACCAGAAGGAAAAGTTAGACCCCCGAGTAATAGAAATTAGTATGTGATAGTAAACAACAAAATAGAACATTAATTAGGGATCGAAGGAATTGGTAATAGTCGGCATCGTTTCAGAGATCGTGTTTTGACAGTAATAGAATGAACAATAAACGAATAACCTTCAAAGTCCATTCATTAAGCCGCTTCCCTAAAGCAAGAACTATGAGCAGAGTTAAACTTCAGGGACTAAATGTTCCAATTACACCAGGGTCACCCTTGTGCGTAAGAAGTTCACTTATCCCTGGTGTAGAAGGGTTACCGCAAGGCGAATAATATGTGAGTGAAGATGTGAAAAAAATACCAAAGATGAAGAGGTAACTATCGAATAGTAAAGGACGATGCAGTAAAAAGGTGAAAGGAATGAGATTGCATTTATTTAGATCCTACAGATATAATATGACTCCAGAGCATTATGTAAGCATAATGCCGTGGAGAATCAATAATAGTTTCGCACTCGATGATATTGTTAAATAAGTGGGAATGAACACTTGATACATAAGGATCCCGTACGAGAGGTACGTTAAGACAAAGGACATAACCTAAGAGGTGTTACATAAAATACAGATATGAGAGTGGATCACCGGCTAGTCTGTAGTTGATTCAGGAAGAGCCTCGTTATGGCTAGATATGAGAATATAGACAAATCAGTAGATCATGAAAGATAAACGTAGTGAAACCCAGCATAGGAAATTCAGTCTCTCAGATACGACATTGTAATCCTCGAGAAATATTTAGATAGGAGTTGGGGTAGTAGAAGGTACAAAATAAGTGTTACGGATATAAAAGGGAGTGCCACTAGGGAGACAACTAAAATTTACATTCAGAAGCAACCCTACGAGCACAAGGGCGCGAAGGTAAGTAACTAAGGATAATGATAGGTGAGTAAGAACATCAGAAATACCGTGGGGTATTCAATGTAATAAGCTCGCGACTTTACAAGAGTGAGAGGGTCTTCCCTAAGCACTGCAACGAAAGACTAGTTGAGGAAATAAGGAAGAAGGATTCAACACAAGCATAATGACCTATAAGAAATGATCTCGTGACAACAATCTTACCATAATACTATATGCACTCCATAAGAAAAGGGCACCTATCGTGGCTAATGAACGGGAAAAAAATCAAAAGTTGACAATTGAGATCATATGAGTTACAAGGAACTCCCGTATTCGTGGGCACTAAGATAAGCCAAGTATCCATGAAGCTAGTGGCAGAACGACCAGGAAAAGTAATTGCTTACATTTAAAGACAACTGAGAAGTTATGAAAGGAAATCTATGGTGCTAGCATGTTAAAAGGAAGGTTGCGAGTAGTATGAATAGATATGCGTAGGTCACATTCTAAAGAATGGTAGAGCAACAAGGTTTTAGTTGGACGGGAGTACGGATAAGAAAAGGTGAATGATAAGGTGACGAGAATAGGTAAGTCCTCGGGATTAAACCCATCACAACAAGAGAAATGATGGTTTCCATAAAGTTATAAAAAGCTCAGTATAGCATGAGTGAACTCAAAGGAGCTTAAGACTATGAGCATTTAGAAGAGATGGAATGCTACCCTGATAGTAAAGTAAGGGTGTAACTGTGATAAATGATAAGAGGATGACGTTTAGGCCGTTGATTGAGTAATGATTTAAAGAAAAAGAGATTTCATGGGTGAAACAGGATTAGAATACCCCCTCCCCCCGATAGGACGAATCACATTGGGATGCTATGAAATACATTTATTAGAGTATAGTATCATCCCTAAGTGGATCAGGAAAAGCACTTAAGATGTTCCCCGATGAGACGTGAGCCCTAGTGACGATATAATACATAAGAGATTTCAAGTTATATGTGGTAGATTATAGATAAATATTAAGGTGAATCAACAATAGATGGATGAAAGTTACAAATATGAGATGAGATTAGGCTGTCATTATTAAGATGAACAGTAATAAGGAACAATTAAATGGCTTAGATTTATACATATAGGATAAGAGGTTAGAGAGTAACATTGAGTTGGGTGGCAGGCCTCGATAATAATAAATCAAAATAAGAGTTATGGTACAGTATGACCTACCTAGTTGTGGTAAATACATAAGCATATATAACTGAGGCTATGAAACAAGACATAGCAAAAGTTGAAAGTTCAACAAAGTACCAAGCAAAGAACTTTAGTACACCTATAGATGCCCAAAGGGACAGCTTGTCATAATACTGTATATGTTCACAAAGTGAAGCTTAGAGATTGGTTAAAAGCTAATGGAAAAGGGAGATAATATTTTCATTGGCGCACATTCAAGGTTAGAATTGTACAAGCTGCATGAAAGAAGGTAGAAACAGTTACGAGATTAGAAGAATTTCGACCACAGGTCATGGTGTGAGAAAGAGGCCTAAAGGGGGGAATGCCCTAGCCTTTGGATTTATTCACCGACAACTCCCTAGATGGAAAAGACAATATTAAAGTATTCGTAAGAGGTATTTCTTAAGAGACATATAATTTCATTAGTCAACATTCGAGGACGAATGTTCCAAAGGGGGAATGATGTTACACCCCATGTTTTCGTATGTTAGAGTACGTCGTAACTCAATTGATGTAAGCCCAGAAATAAGATTATATTTGAAAGAATATAAAGTAATCTAATCATGTTACCTTGGAGGTTAAAAATATTTAAGATCATGAATAACGAGTACCAAGAGGGATGGAAGTCTTAGAAGCTAAACCAATCGAAGAAAATAATTTTCATCGAAAGTCGACAAGTTTGGAATGTTATAACATGTACTTTAGGGTGAGAATATGGTTCATAAACATGATAAGGAGGTTATGCTATGAGTTATTTTTGTGGTATGGTATTCGTGTGCTACGATTTGAAGTCAAGCAATTTGTGGAACAAAAGTTGGCAAAGGTCTTCACAAGTTACCTTCATAATGTGCTGAATATTAGGTCAAATGTTGCTGAGCTTTTCTCGAAATATAATTTGAATTAGGGGATGATATACCTACTAAATTTAATATATACAAGTGTAGTTTCTAACACATTGAATTGTTCATCAATATGACTTCGGAGTAGAGAGATATTCGCATTTTTGCGAGACTGCGCAAAGTAGCTCCCATGGGACCCACAAAGTTGGTGTAAACTCCAGCTTGTATTTAAGTCAATTCTAAATAGTTTTCACTCATTTTTATCTTCAAAAACATTTCCTAAACCCTCATAAATTATCTTCAATGGTTCTTCCATGATTTTATGGCGAAAACCTAAGATAAAAACATGAATCCAATGCTAGAAACCTTGTGGTGCTTGCTAGGTCGTAGTTCTTCATCTTGTGGTTGTTTTGGAGTGTTCTTAAAAGTGAAATAACCTGAGGTCTCTTCTTGTTCTTGTTGATTAAGGTAATAATCAGTCACCCCTTCATACATATTAGACTATCAAGGTGAACTACAAGTGTTTACACTCCAACTTGAACACCAAAAGTTGATTCAAGAAGAGAACACAACACCTATAGTGTTGTGGTGTCATTGAGGATAATTGTGAGCTGTGTTTGGCCGAAATTTCAAGTTTTTGATACTTTCTAAGGTGAGTATAACAACCTACTAATTTCTCTTAAGCTTGCTTGTATGTTGGTTAAGTTGTTAGGATAATAAACTGCCAGATAATACTTGGATTAGCTTAAGCCACTTCTATGGTGTTGTATTACCATCAAGGGTTGTTGTAAGCTAAATATAACTTGGATTTCAACTTGAAGCTACTATAGGAGGTATGTGTATTCTGTTCTTGCAGGTTCTTAAGGTTATCTTGATGTTGATTAAGTTAAATGGTTGGACTAGACATGAACTAGTGAATTAAGTTGCAAATTGAAGAAAGTTGGAGTTGTGGATAGTTTTATTTGTTATAAATATATGGTATAAGGATGGAATAATTGATGAATTAATTCATTATCATATTAATGATGTTGTTAAGTTAATGTAAGAAGTCTATAAGGGGTGATATGGGTTATACGGATTCCGATCGAGCTTGCCGGTCAAAATGATTGTTGAACTAATCAGAGAGCTTATTGTGAATTATATTGTTGTAGTTTGGGCTGTTTGGTGACTTTTGGTAACATATGGGATGTAGTAAAAATAGGGGAGGTGCTGTCAGATTTCTTGTAGAATATTGGTTCTTAAATATAAGAGTTACAATCCTTATATGATGATGACGAAGTTGGGTTACTCATTGTAGACGTAAGAAGATCATATTGAGATTAGTGGACGATTGGAGAGAAGATTGAAAAGGTATGTTAAGGTACTTCTTTCTTTTGGCATGATCTAGAGTGAAACGAACGTAAACAATACGCTATTTCGTAATGAATCTACTCCTAGCAACTAAGGTTGTCCATGTTATTCTATCCTTACAAAGTTATTCTAAGAAAGTATATATGATCCTTGTGTCCTGGTGAAGTTCATATTGATGGTATGATGTCCATAATGTTAATCGAAGGTGCAACTACCTTACGTCACTCCAAAAGGATTAGAGTGTGATTCCATAGTCCAGCATGCATTATATATAGTATTTATTTTACTCTACCGAGCCAAGCTATAGTCGATCGGGTACCGCACCTATTGTGAAACCACTAATCAATTGGGTTTACCGAGCTCCACGTGGCCGGGTACGATTCTACCGAGCCTTATGATGACAAGGTATGTTTTTACCGAGTCCTCTTTGAGGCCGGGTACGATATGATGATAATGATGCACACAGAGGCGGATGTTTTTAAAATATTATGTATATATATGTATCACTCATTTCATTTCACTATCTCTTAGAGGCATTCAGATGCTACAGCTTGTATCTCCTATATCTCTCTTTAGATTACTTTTCTTATTTGTGTTTTTCTGCCTTACATACTCGGTACTTTATTCGTACTGACGTCCCTTTTTCATGGGGACGATGTGTTTCATGCTCGCAAGTCCCGATAGACAGGTTGACAGTCCTCCTAGTAGGCTATGAGCTCAGCGGAAGGTGTTGCTGCAATCCACTTGCTCCAGAGTTGCCTATTTGGTCAGTATGATTGGGAAATGTATTGACTAGTATGGCGGGGACCTGTCCCGACCTATATCACATTTATGTAGTCTTAGAGTCTTGTAGACAAATGTCAGGTATATGGATGGCCTTGTTGGCCTATGTTTTGAGTTTACAAATGATCATGTCGGCCTTATAGGCCCGTATGTCGCATGTATAAGTTTCTATATAATGTTGGGTTATCCTATGGCTAGTATGAATTTATATTTTATTCTGGTTATCTCATGACTACCTTTTTGGCCCATTTACCCATGATAGTACGATAAGAAAGATGTATTGCATTGGTACTCGATTGAGTAAGGCACTGGGTGCCTATCGTGGCCCTTCAGTTTGGGTCGTGACATATATACACAAGATGTACATAAAGCTCTAGACCTGGAAACTCCGAAGAGCATGGAGCTTACCGATCAAGCTAAACTCGGGCAACACCTAATGAGGAGGTCTACTTGTCTGTCTGTCTGAACCTGCACACATGAAATGAGGCGCCCCCAAAAAGGGACGTCAATACAAAATAATGTGCCGATTATGTAAGGTAATATACTGAAAGCTGATATCAAACTCGTGGAGATCAGACAAATATGAAGTAATGGTTTAGCCTTAACATACCTGAGTTGATTCTCTTGACAATTCCTCTAACACCTGTTAATTGCGAAAAAACATGTAAAACCAAGATTGAAATAGGGAACAATCCGTATGAAATGCTCAAAGAAATAACGTTGCTATTGCAAATTCATCTCTGTTGAAACTCTTTCTCAAGAGATTTAGTATTAACGTTAATATTCAATGGAAATCTTGGTTGAAATATTTCTTAGGAAGTTAAAACTAACGTTACTATGTAATTGAAAAGCTTGGCTGAAATCTCTTAATACCTTCTAATGAGTGTTTGTAATGGATAGGACATTATAAAGTCAATCACTTGAACACCTAAGGCCAAATGAAGTAAAGATGAAAATCTTCAAAATGGTTTTTACACGTAAAATGTGGTCACTTTTTGTTTATCACTTAGTTGCTACGTTTCAAATTGATGTATGAGTCATTAGTTTGAATAGTGGGCTGCCACATAGTCATATTTTAAACCTTATCCAATAATTCCCTAATTAATTAGGTATTATCCGACTACCTAATAATTAACCAACTGCCCACATAATTAAGTATTATCTTAACTTACTTAAAATACTACTCACTTTTAACACACCTTATACACCTTACTATCATGGTCATGTGGTACCTTGTACGACACTAGTTCATAAATATCGGATATTTTAGCTCGGCCCTATTCTACCTCAAAATGTCTAACTTCGACGAAGTTCATTTGCTTAAATTTTATTACCCTCTCGCCTTCACGAATTTACTTATCCCCTATTTGAAATAACATAATACTTATAATCCCAAAAATAATTTCATTCCCGAGTTTACGTCGATTAGCTTACGACAAAACTTTAAGGTACAAAAAAAATGCGGGATGTAACATCATTCCCCCTTTGGAACATTCGTCCTCGAATGTTGACTGATACACTTATCATTTTCATGACTTATGCCTTCTGAATACTTTAGTACTCCTGTTTCCATCTAGGCAATTATTCTGTGAATGAAAGCAAATGACAAGGCATTCCCCCCTTTAGGCCTCTTTCTCACGCAACGACTTGTAGTCGGAATCTTTCCAATCTCATAACTGTTGCTACCTTCTGTCATGTAGCTTGTAGGACTCTTAACCTTGTAAGTACGCCTATGCGATCTTCTCTCCTTTTTCCTCCATCTTTTAGCCAACCTTTAGGCCTCAGTTTGTGAACATATACAGAGCTTGATAAGATGTCCCTCCGGGCATCTGTAAGTATACTGAAGTTCTTCGCTCGATACTTTGTTGAACTTATGAATTTTGCTTTAACTTATTTCATAGACCCGGTTATCCATTCGTATGACTTTACTACACCTAAGTAGGTCATACTATACGATAACTCTTACTTCAGTTTATCATTACTGAGGTCTGCTATCATACTCCATGTTACTCTTGTTTCTTATTCTATATTTATAAATATAAGTCCTTTAATTCTTCCTCATTACTTGTTCATCTTAAGAGTGACGACCTAATCTCACCTCATACTTTGTGACTTGTGTCCATCCATTGTTGATTCACCTCAATTTTGATTTATCATCTGTCATTGCTAATTTGATCTCTTATGTAACATTTCCGCTATGGCTCACATCTCATTGGGGACATCTGGAGTAATTAGATTGATCCACCTAGGGGCGATACTACACTTCCATAACTGTATTTCATAGTATTCCAACGTGATTCACCTTACGTGGGTATTTTATTCCTGTACAATTCGTGAAATCCTCTTCAAGTCATTACTCAATCAAAGGCCCAAACGCCATCCTTTATCTATCACAATTACACCTTCATTCTATTACCAGAGCAACATTCCATTTCTTCTAAATGCCATTAGTCTTAGACTCCTTTGAGTTCATTCAGGCTATACTGAGCTTTGTATAACTTAGAGAAACCATCAGCTCTTCTTGATTTCATGGTCTTAATCCCGAGGACTTATCCATTCTCGTCACCTTGTCACTCGCCTTTTCTTATCCTTACTCTTGTCTTCCCAAAATCTTGTCGCTCTACCATACTTTAACTTTCAACCTATACCTGTTTATACTAGTCTCCACCTTCCTTCAACTTTCTTGCACCATAGATTTCCTTAAGTTATTATGGAACATCAAGTGAGACATCACACCGTATCTATCTCTTCTTCACTCTCTTGGCTAAATCTCTCAGTACTTAGAAACCATGGCTGGAAGGTACGCCATTGACGCTGTCGCTATCATTCCTGGATACTGAATCCCAACAGTTCTAACCTTCTATCCGAAGTATGTACTATTCACGATCTTCTGCCTTTAAGTATCTCGTACGTTGTTCACATTTACCTTACTTACCTTAAAACCTCACATCATATCTTCTATCTCTTTCATGACCCCCCTTCCACATAGGTATAACTCACATCCATAACTTGAAGCTGTATTATAATACTTGTACCTCTGGTGCTTACACAATCCAGTTGGAGCTTTGTACTGACTTCTTATGAGGCTGGTACTTTTCTAACCGACTTTATCGTAGGGCCGTTATAGAATATGGTTGTTGTACTATCTCTCTTGCACCTCTTATATTAAGAGTGATTCTGCAATGTTCTTAATCACGAGGTCCATAATTTCCTGGGTCCAATAATCAAACTCCTGATTTACTTGGGTGATGTAATTCTTTAGTTTCCTGTTCCTCTTATCAACCTTTATGTATGCTTAAGCTATCTTCCCATCTGCGGCTCGTGGTATTAGTTATTACTTTATTCCTTAAAGGACGCTATGGAATATCCATGATTCAATCTTCTAACAATTTTACCTTTGTCTATGACCTGGGCTCAATTTTTTCATTTAACTTATACCAGAATCTTCTACGGCTATATGATGTCAACATATATGCTGCATGGATAATACTCCAAACTTTTAAGTGCTTTCATAATGTAACCAACTCTGGATCATTAATCGAATAATTACTTCCGTTCCTTCTCAGCTTTCTTTAAACATAGGTAATTACTTTTCCTGGTCTTTCTGCCTTCTTGTTGCGTGCATACTTAGCTTATCTTAGTGTCCACGCATGTTGGTATTCCATAAAACTCATATGATCTTGGTTATCACTTTTGATTTTACTCCTGTTCATTATTCACGGTAGGTGTCATTTTCTTATGGAGTGCATACAATGTTGTTACGAGACTGTTTTTATAAGAACATTCCCTCCTTAGGTCCTGAGCTTAGGTTGAATCCTTCTTCCTTACTTTCTCAGCTAGTCTTTCACTATAGTATTTAGGGAGGATCCTTTGACTATTGTAAAGGTGTGAGATTATTACAGACATTTTGATGTCCTTCCTTGCCTATAATTATTCGTAGTTACTTATATCCATGCCCTTGTGCTTGTAGGGTTGCCTCTGAACTAATATTTTGGTTGTCTTCCTAGTGGCACTCTCTTTTATTCCCGTAAAATTCATAAGGTACTCTTAACTACCCCGATTACTATCTGAATATTTCCCGAATTCTCCATGTTGGGGTTCACTATGTTTATCTTGCATGATCTGTTGATTTGTCTGTAACCTCTTGTCTAGCCATAACTAGGCTCTTCCTGAATCAACTGCTAACTAATCGTTGGCCCATTATCATATCAATATTCCACATAATATTTCTTGGATTATTTCCTTTATCTTAACTTACCTCTTGCACTGGATCCTTATTCATCAATAACTTCTCGGGCAAGAAACCTCACTTCCTCTCCTTGACGCCGTGTTTGCATAATGTTCTGGAATCGTAGCATATCTGTAGGCTTTGAATAAGTGCAATCTCATCCCTTTTTCCTTTTATCACATTCTTCCTTTACCATTCCATAATTACTAGAACCACTTAATTCTGACATAATGCCACATCACTCAATATTCGCCTCTTTAGAGGAATACTAATATTTAGCGGTACGACGATCTACCTATAGATGTTTTACCTCTTTATCTTTGGCGTCTTCTCACATCATTGATGAACCTTCCTCGCTTTGTGTTGATCCTTCTGTACCAAGGATAGAAACTTCCCTTACTCGTCAGGGTGACACTTAGTATAACTGACACATACTGTTTCTTAAGCTTAAATTTTCTCACATTGCTTGCTTTCGGGAAGCATCTTCTTGAATGACCTTTCTCTTAATTTCTTATGAATCTTCTTCTATTGTCCATTCTATTATCGTTTGAATGCAATCTGAAATTCTCATGAGGCCGATCATTATCAAATTACTTAGTTCCTATTTCATGTTTAGCTTACCTTGTTCACCAGCCCATACTGATTTCTAATACTTTGGGGTCTAACTCTTCCTTCTGACAATCGCGTTTGAGTCACGAACTTATTTCTCGAAATGAGGATACAACCTTATGGCCTATACTCTTTTGTTGTCTCCAGGCCTTTTTTTTCTTCCCTCAATTATGGACTATGTAACACCATCATTTTATTCCACCGTTGTCATCCATGTATCACATCTCAATTATAATGCTTCACTAAATCTCTTCTTATTTCCCGCAAACATTTATGTCTATCACTTTATTCTGAAAACACGAACAAGATATTCCTTTGCTCTTATCTCTCCTTGCTCCATCCATTGGCTCTCCGAGTTGCCTAACATTTTCTCTCTACTAGGGACGAGAGCCATACTAAGATAATATTTATCCCTTTCAAGGCTTTCAGTGCCTATATTTGTAATACTTATACCTAGCCGTACTATTTTAGAGTGCACCATCTGGGTGCCTCACAAGGAGATCTATTAGCATATTTGCACTATCCTTCGGAAATGTCAACTAACGCAAACATTCCATCCCCCATTTTGGGTCACTCTAACCCCAGCCGGATCCTGATATTCATCCTTCTGTTATACTACTTTTGTTACATAAATGAGATGGGTGTGACCATTTGTACATACCTCTGCTACCGTTGAAGGTAACTCAAAATACTTATATCTCCCATCCTGAATGGTAAATAATGATTGTCTTCATTAACTGGGCGCCTCGTACCCTTCTTCACCTTGCTTCTTTTACTTGTAGAGACTTGTACTATCTTTTGAATATCTCATTGCTTTTCGACAAAAGGGGTGGATAGATATCCTTTCCTTAAGGATCCTTATCAAGAGGCTTACACGTCCTACTACACACATGATCTACTGAAGACCTTACATTTTCTCATCATAAGCATCATGAAAAATCGAGTTTCTCTGACTCAACTCTTCTATATCCGCATTCAATGTCTTACCAACTGGTGGTATTGTCATATTATAGGTAAAATAAAAGCTAGGAGTTTGAGTTCTTATAAATAAGCTCTACCACACGATCTAGAGTAAGAATAAAGAGTGACAGTCTTAAATGCCCTGCAGCCTCCTGCTTATAAGTGTGGTGCATGACACACCCATAAACAAGACTCTACTAACACGGCTTGTAGATTCCCTAGGATAGAACTGCTCTGATACCACTTCTATCACGCCCAAAAACTGGGGGGGAGATCGGCCCCCCATGCCTCACCTATCCTTGCGTACCAACTTGCGACTAAGGAACTCTGAACATATATACATATAAACACAAGATTTACATAAAGCTCTAGACTCGGCAACTCTGAAGGGCATGGAGATTACCGATCAAGCTGAACTCGAGCAATACCTAATGAGGAGGTCTACTCATTTGTCTGTCTGAACCTGCACCCGTGAAATGCAGCGCCCCCCAAAAAGGGACGTCAGTACGAAATAATGTACCGAGTATGTAATGCAATATACTGAAAGATGAAACGGGACTGATAATATAATAACTGAAGGAAACTGGAAGTCAAAGAAAATCTGAAGATATATTTACCTGTTGATACTGACTCAACTCTCTCAATATAGTAAGTAAAATAGATGTCCGGCCCTATAAGGCTAGGTGTATATATATATATAAATAAAATTGCTCTGCCATAGTAGGCTCGCTCATAGGCACTCGGCCATAACAGGCTCTGTGTCTCGACCAACTGGACTCGCTCATAGGCGTTCGGCCACAATAGGCTCGGTATATAGCTTACCATCCGATCTGAGGTTTCCCAATTGGGCCCTTTCCATCGATTATAGATCGATGGTGCTGAAAAAATTGTAATATTGTATATATATAGACTCTCTACTCTCTTGGCTGACACAAGACAAAACTAGACTGAATATGAAGTCCCGATAAGGGAGAATACTCTAACTTATGGGACTAGAAAAATGTACATAAATTTCGGAATATGAATTTGTCTTTATTCCTTGTTATCAAACTCGTGGAATTATGAGATCATGCAAAAATGAGGAAGGGTTTAGCCTTAACATACCTGAGTCGATTCTCTTGACAATCCCTCTAACACCCGTTAATTGCGACAAAACACGTAACACCGAGATCGGAATAGAGATCAATTCGTATGAAATGCTCAAATAAATAACATTGCTATTGCAAATTCATCACTGTTGAATCTCTTTCTCAAGAGATTTAGTATTAACGTTACTATTCAATGGAAAGCTTGGCTGAAATATTTCTTAAGAGGTTAAAACTAACATTACTATGTAATTGAAAAGCTTGGTTGAACTCTCTTAATACCATATAATGAGTGTTTGTAATGGAAAGGACATTATAAAGTTAATAACTTGAACACCTAAGGCCAAATGAAGTAAATATGAAAATCTTCTAAATGGTTTTTACACGTAATAAAGAATGTAGTCACTTTGTGTTTATCACTATTGCCACCTTTCAATTTGATGTATGAGTCATTAGTTATAGTGGGCTGCCACAGAGTCAGATTTTAAACCTTATCGAATAATTTCCTAATTAATTAGGTAATATTCCACTACCCAATAAATAACCAATTTCCCACATAATTAAGAATTATCTCAACTTACTTAAAATACTACTCACTTTTAACTCACCGTATACACCTTACTAGCATGGTCATGTGGTACCTTGTATGGCACTAGTCCATAAATACCGAGTATTTTAGCTCGGGCTATTTTTTACCCCAAAATGTCAAACTTCGATGAAATTCATTTGTTTCGATTCGCTTACCCTCGCCTTCACGAATTTATTTATCCCTTGCTTCAAATAACATAGTACTTATAATCCCAAAAAATAATATCATTCCCAAGTTTAGGTCGATTAACTTACGATGAAACTTAATGTACAAAAAAAATATGGGATGTAACAATCCCGACCTTAGTTTGGTTAAAACATCATCTACCCCCTCGCTACTCAATAGTAGTGTAGGCTTGGACCCGATCAATTTTTGGCGTCGTTGCCGAGGATTTAGACAGTCTTAGCTATATATCTAAGTATTTATGTGTTTTGTTTTTCTTTCCTTCTATTTACTAATTTTCTTTGTCAATTGCTTTAGGTACCAATGACTCTTAACAACGAGGCCCTCGGAGATATTCCATTGGGGGAGGAGGTAGATGACAAACAAGTGGATGAGGTTCATCTTGAGCCTCAAGTACAAAGGAGAGGCCGACCGCCTCACGATAATGTGCCAAACTGTCCCCCACCCTCACCAAGGGCAGCACACTTGGTGTTGCCCAACGAAGGCTACGCAAGTGCAATAGTCCCACCCAGATTAGGGCGGGCAATGTTCAAATAACCAATTTCATACTTACACTGTTGGAACATCGAGGTTTCTTCACCGAAACTCCACATCAAAATGCATATAAGCATCTCAAAGGTTTTGTTGACACGTGCTGGGGGAGCAAGCAGATGAATGTCTCTTAGGACGCAATAAGGTTAAGGCTATTCCCTATTTCACTTCGGGGAAAAGTTTTGGACTGGCTAGAGAGGTTGCCCAACCATTCAATATACACTTGGAATGAGTTGGCCGAGAAGTTCATCGCAAAGTTCTTTTCTCTGAGGCATATTGTGACGATGAAATGTTGGCTTTCAAACAAGATCAAATGATCCGTGGCATGAAATTTGGGAACAGTATTGCACAATGGTCAAAGAATGCCCCAACAACAATATGACCGAGGCAATGATCCAGCAAACCATTTTCAAAGGGGTCAACAAAACTAACCAGTGTGTGGTGAATCAACTCGCCGGGGGTAACTTCATGAAAACGCCGTACTCTTAAGCATGTGAAATAATGGATGAGATGGGGGATACCTCTTCGGTTTGACAAAGTAGAGCCAATGTTCCTCAGGGTGTCCCTAATGTTATCCACATCCACAAGGAAATTCATGATCATGGGCAAGCCATAGATGAGTTGACAACCACCATGAATAAATTGGCCAAGGCTCAGCTTTAACAGGTTCCGAGGCCAAAAAAGGAAAATGCAATGGAAGGAGTACACATGATGGTCAACAAGAGAAGGCAACGAGGTCAAAAAGTTCAAAACAATCCCGAGCAATTTGAGAAGATGTGATGACCCGGCCGGTCGTCTTAATAATTAACACCCCGATCCCTGATTAATTATTTTCCTCAAGTCTATTTATGCTAAATTGAATTGTCGGGATGTTCGGTATTGAGTTGCGGAAAGTTTTGGGACACTTAGTCCCTAAATGAGAGCTTAGGTGTTGGAAAGTTTCTCATAGTTGAAACTATGTGAAGACGGCCTTGGAATGGAAATCTGGTGGTTCCGCCAGCTCTATTAGCTCATTTCGGGGTTGGGAGTGTGTTCAGAATGCATTTTGGAAGTCCGTAGCTCATTTAGGCTTAAAATGCCGAAGTTTGAATTTTTGAAGTTTCCAATCTGATAGTAAGTCTTTGATCCGAGGGTCGGAATGGAATTGCGGAAGTCACAGTAGTTTCGTCATGTCATTTGGGATGTGTGCGCAAAATTTTAGGTCATTCGGATGAGTTTAGACATGTTTTGGCGTCGGATGTGAATTCTAGTATTTTCCTAAGTTTCTAGGCTTGAAACTATGCATAATCGATGTTTTTGATGTTATGGGACGTGTTTTGAAGGCTCGACCTAGTTCGAATAAGGTATTAGGGTCGGTTGGTGTATTTGGTTGAGGTCCCGGGGGCCTCGGAGTTGTTTCAGAGGCTTAACGGGAGAAATTGGGACTTATCAAATGGCTGAACTAACCCTCTTCAGGTGTTTTCGCACATGCGAAGGTTTTCCTGCAGATGTGGACTCACAGGAGCGATAGGGTTGATCGCAGGTGCGATGATGAGGGATTTGGCTAGTGGTCGCAGGTGCGACCTGAGTTTCGCACGTGCAGAACTGCAGGCGCGACCAAACGACAGCAGGTGCGGCCCCAGTGGACTTAAGTGAATTCTGCATCTGCGATGCTTTTTCTGCAGGTACGGTGATCGGGACCGTAGGTGCGAGATCCCTGTGTGTTTATTCCAAAAATCTGAGGGTTTATTTCATAATTCTATAAATCGTTTGAGAGCTCGGGAATTTGTGATTTTCAGTGGGTTTTGAAGAGAAGGATCATAGGTAACGTTTTCTAATCCTAATTCAGTGTTAGACCATTAATCCCCGTTGTTTTCTTAACTTTAATTATCAAAAAATGGGATAAAAACCATGGGAAATTGATGAATCTTCCCCAACCCAAAATTTTGAGAATTTTAGGGGTTTTTGGCATTGGATTTCGGTTGTTTCTAGTCGAGTGAGTTCGTGAGTGAATGGGTGTCCCGAAAAGTAACTTTTACCTTATTCCGAGACATGGGCCTGAATGGCATTTTGGTCATTTTACCTAATTTTGCGCCTTAGCTTTGAATTAAATAGTAGAATCAGTTGTTGAGATGTTACTTACGATATGTAATTGAATTGTATAGGTTTGGGCCATTTGGAGTCGGATATTCGTGGCAAACGTGTGGTTTCGAGTTCATTTTGAGCCTGTTCGAGGTAAGTGGCTTGTCTAACCTTGTGTGGGGGACCTTTCCCCATAGGATGTGATATTTGGTAATTGAATGCCTTGTACGTGAGGTGATGACCGCATGCTTGTGCTAATTGTTGAAAATTTGGTTTTACTTTCAATATTTAGACTGAGTTTCTTTCTTACCTGCTTTATTCTACTTGCAATTATAGCCTATGTTAGTTTAGGAAAGCATGCCTAGTTGACTTGAATTGCCTATTTGCTTAAGTTGCTTTAATTGTACTATGTGAAGCATGTTAGGCTAGAACTACTTGTTGCCTTGTATTTTGTTACTCTATTTCTGAATGTCTTCTTGTCGTGGCTGCGTATTTACTTTGGGACTACGGGACGGTATCCCGGGAGATCCCCCTTCATATTTACTTTGGGACTATGGGATGGTATCCCGGGAGATCCCCCTGCATATCTACTTTGGGACTATGGGACGGTATCCCGGGAGATCCCCCTTCATATTTACTTTGGGACTACGGGACGGTATCCCGGGAGATCTCCCTGCATATTTACTTTGGGACTGCGGGTTCGATTCCCGATAGATCCCCCTGCACATATCATGGACTATAGGATGGTATCCCAGGAGATCCTTCAGATATACATATGATGGACTACAGGACGGTATCCCGGGAGATCTACTAGACAGTTGAGAAAAGGACTGCAGGACGGTATCCTGAGAGATCCTCATTGTTAACATTGTTATTGAGATGTACATATTTCGTGTTTACTCTGTTCTTTGAGTTTTTTTAATTGCCTGGTTGGTCCGGTCTTATTTCACTATTGTACTAATTATTACTGCCTGTTTTCATACTGTAAATTTCTATTATATTGAGTAACCTCAGTAGGGCCCTGACATTCCTCGTCTCTACCCGACCGAGGTTAGGCTTGGCACTTACTCAGTACCGCTGTGGTGTACTCATGCCCCTTCTGCGCATGTTTTTCATGTGCAGATCCAGGTACCTCCACCCAGGCGCACTATCCCCGAGGTTGAGAGACCTAGCAGAGACTTCGAGGTACATCTGCCGCGTCCGCACACCAGGAGTCTCTACCTTATTCCAGCTTTAGTGTCAAGTTTGTCCTTCCTTACAGTTGTTTAGACATTTTGGAGTTAGAGCCGTGTATTACATTTCTGTTAGCCTGTGTTTCCCGTAAGTTTCCGGGTTTTGGGGTGATATTGTACACTTCCGCATTATTTTTGAGTTGTATATGCCGAGCGGCATTTATATATAGTCTTTCTTTTAGATTGTTCAATTTTTTTTTAAATTATTCCGCAAGTTATGTTGTTTTTCTGCATTGTTAGGCTTACCTAGTTATAGGGACTAGGTGCCATCACGACATGTTCACGGAGGGAAAACTGGGGTCGTGACAAGTTGGTATCAGAGCTCTAGGTTCATAGGAGTCACAGAACACATACCGGTTTATTAGAGTCTTGTTGATCGTGACAGAGACGTCTGTACTTATCTATGAGAGGCTATATAACTGTTTAGGAAAAATCTTTACTTCATTTTATTCTTTGTCGTGCGATATTTTTGACATCAATTCTAAACCTCTGTCTTCTATTCTCTCACAGATGGTGAGGACACGTGCTACTCGGGACGATCAGGCACCCGTGCCCCCTACTGCAGTCGTTAGAGGCCGGGGCCGAGGTACCTGCGCGAGCTGCCGCCGAGGTACCACCAGCAGATCCAGCCGAAGTCCAAGCACCTGACACGCCTACTGCCACTACTACTCCAACCCTTCAGGAGATGTTAGCTCAGTTCATGTCTATGTACACCACCGGCTTTAGTTGCTACGATCCGCAAGAGGGTTCGTCGGTTCATCGAGTGTCTTATCCCACCCATCAGATCTAGCATGGCTCTAGAGTTGGAGATGGACATTCCTTATCAGCAGGTAGTGAGCATTGCTAGGAGGATCGAGGGTATGCTCGATAGGGAGCAAGAGGAGAGAGAGAGGCCAAGAGGTCTCGAGAGTCGGGTCACTACTCTGGTGCCCGTACCCCACCAGCAGGTCAACATGGTAGGGGTTATATGGTCCGCCCCATTCATTCAGCTCTTCCAGCAGCCAATGGTACCCTAGCTCCTCCCAGGCCTCAGGAGCCCTACTATGCACCTCTAGTTTCTAGCGCGCCTCCTGCGAGGGGTGCTTTCTGTGATCAGTCTAGCAGACCTGTCCCTAGCCAGTCACAACCACCACGTCCTCCCACAACTTGTTTCGAGTGTGGCGATACACGCCATATGGTTAGGGACTGCCCTCGACTTAGTAGGGGTGCATCTTCACAGACTTTTCAGCCACAACGTGCTCAGAAGAGTTCTCAGGCCATGATCACAGCTTCAACTGCTACCCCATCTGCCCAGCCAGCTAGGGACGGAGGTCGGGGAGGTAGAGGTCGCCCTCTAGGGGGAGGCCAGGCAAGATATTATGCTATTCCTGCTCGTACCGAGGTTGTTGCCTCTGATTCTGTCATTACAGGTATTATACTGGTTTTTCACAGAGATGCATCGATTCTATTTGATTAAGGCTCCACGTATTCTAATGTGTCTTCTTATTTTGCTCTGCATTTGGGTATAACTCAAGATTCTTTGAGTTCTCCTGTTTATGTTTCTATTCCTGTGGGAGATTCTCTTGTTGTGGACCGCATTTATCGGTCGTTTTTGGTTACTATTCATGGCTTTGAGACCAGTGCAGATTTATTGTTACTCGATATGGTGGATTTTGATATTATCTTGGGCATGGACTGGTTGTTGCCCCATTATTCTTTTCTTGATTGTCACACCAAGACCGTGACGCTAGCTATGCAGGTATTTCGCGTGTTGAGTGGAGTGGTACCTTTGATCACACTCCTAGTAGAGTTATCTCTTTCCTTAAAGCTCAGTGTATGGTTGAGAAGGGGTGTGCCGCATATTTAGCTTATGTGAGAGATGTCAATGTTGATACCCCTTCTGTTGATTCAGTTCCAGTAGAACGGGATTATCCCGATGTGTTTCCAGCTGACCTTCTGGGCATGCCGCCCGATAGAGACATTGATTTTGGCATTGATTTGTTGACGGGCACTCAGCCCATTTCCATTCCTCCGTACCGTATGGCTCCTCCTGAGTTGAAGGATCAGTTACATGAATTGCTTGATAAGGGTTTTGTTCGACCTAGTGTTTCACCTTGGGGTGCTCCTGTCTTATTTGTGAATAAAAAGGATGGTTCTATGCGCATGTGTATTGATTATCGCTAGTTGAACAGGGTTACATTGAAGAACCGTTATCCCTTGCCTCGTATTGATGATCTATTTGACCACCTTCAGGGCGCACAAGTATATTCTAAGATTGATTTTCTCTTAGGTTACCATCAGTTGAAGATGCGGGAGCCATATGTCCCTAAGACTATCTTCAGGACTTGGTACGGCCATTACGAATTTCTAGTTATCTCATTTGGGCTGACTAATGCCCTAGCAGCATTTATGCATTTGATGCACATTGTGTTCAGGACATATCTCGACTCGTTCGTCATTGTTTTCATAGATGATATTCTTGTTTACTCCCGGAGTTGGGAAGATCATGAGCAGCACTTGAGGGCAGTGCTTCAGACCCTGAGAGAGAAGAAGTTGTATGCAAAGTTCTCAAAATGTGAGTTCTGATTGAGTTATGTGGCATTGTTAGGCCATGTAGTATCGAGTAAGGGCATTCGGCTGGATCCGAGGAAGGTAGAGGCCGTGCAGAGTTGGCCCAGGCCGTCCTCAATTACATAGATTCGCAGTTTCCTTGGCTTGGCGGGCTTTTACCGTCGTTTTGTGGAGGGATTTTCATCGATTGCGGCCCCTATGACTAGATTGACCTAGAAGGCTGCTCCATTTCATTGGACTGAGGAGTGTGAGGCGAGCTTTTAGAAGCTCAAGACAACTTTGAATACAACCCCAATCTTGATATTGCCTACTGGTTTGGGGCCTTATACAGTTTATTGTGATGCCTCACAAGTCGGCCTTGGAGCGGTGTTGATGCAGGATGGTATGGTGATTGCCTACACGTCCAGATAGTTGAAGATACATTAGAAGAATTACCCTGTCCATGACCTTGAGTTAGCTGCCATTATTCATGCCTTGAAGATCTGGTGTCATTATTTGTACGGTGTGCCTTGTGAGATTTATACTAACCACCGGAGTTTGCAGCACATATTCAGGCAGAAGGATCTAAATTTTCACCAGCGTAGATGGTTAGAGTTGCTAAAAGACTATGACATCACTATATTATACCACCCGGGGAAGGCCAATGTTGTGGCCGACGCCTTGAGTCATCGGGCGGAGATTTTGGGGAGTTTGGCATACCTTCATGCAGCTGAGAGGCCTCTAGCCTTAGATGTTCAGTCCTTAGCCAGTCAGTTCGTGAGATTGGATCTTTCAAAGCCTTGCCGGCTATTAGCTTGTGTGGTTGCTCGGTCTTCCCTCCATGATCGTATCAGAGAGCGCCGGTATGATGATCCTCACCTTTTAGTTCTCCAGGATAGAGTCCGGTGGGGTTACGTCAGGGATGTGACTATAGGAGAGGATGGGCTGATAAGGATGCAGGGAGATGGGCTTTCGGAGTTGATTCTTGAGGAGGCCCATAGTTCGCGGTATTCCATCCATCTGAGTACCACGGAGATGTAGCAGGATCTGAGACAACACTATTGGTGGCGAAGAATGAAGAAGGATATAGCAGAGTTTATAGCCAAGTGTCTCAACTGTCAGCAGGTCAAATATGAGCATCAGAGACCGGGAGGGTTACTTCAGTAGATTGAGCTTCCAGAGTGGAAGTGGGAGCGGATCACAATGGACTTTGTGGTTGGACTTTCTCAGACTTTGAGGAAGCATAATGCTATTTGGGTGATTGTGGATCGGCTGACCAAACCAGCCCATTTCATTTCGGTATTGACTACTTATTCATCGGAGCGGTTGGCGGAGATTTATATCCGGGAGATCGTTCATCTGCATGGTATTCCAGTTTCTATTATTTCAGATAGAGGTACTTAATTCACTTTCAGATAGAGGTACTCAATTCACTTTCATTGGGATCAGTTCTTGCCATTGGCAGATTTTGCTTATAACAACAGTTATCACTCCAACATTCAGATAACTCCGTATGAGGCTTTATATGGTAGGAGGTGAAGATCTCCGGTGGGTTGGTTTGAGCCTGGTGAGGCCAGGCTATTGGGCACAAAGTTAGTTCAGGATGCATTAGAGAAGGTCAAGGTTATTCAGGATAGATTCCGTACAGCACAGTTCAGACAAAAGAGTTACGCGGACCGGAAGGTTCATGATGTTTCATTTATGGTCGGAGAGCGGGTTCTGCTTCAGGTTTCGCCTATGAAGGGCGTTATGAGATTTGAGAAGAAAGGGAAGTTGAGTCCGAGGTTTGTTGTCCCTTTTGAGATATTGAGGTGTGTTGGGAAGGTTGCTTATGAGCTTGCCTTACCTCCCATCTTGGCAGAAGTTCATCCGGTATTTCATGTTTCGATGCTCCGGAGATATCACGGTGACCCGTCTCATGTCTTGGATTTCAGCTCAGTCCAATTGGACAAGGATCTATCATATGTTGAGGAGCCTGTAGCTATATTGGACAGGCAGGTCAGAAAGCTCTAGTCGATGAACATTGCTTCAGTAAAGGTTCAGTGGTGGGGTCAACCGGCCGAGGAGGCGACCCAGGAGACCGAGCAGGATATGCGCAGCAGTTACCCTCATCCTTTCACTACTTCATGTATGTCTTTATGCTCGTTCGAGGACGAATGAATGTTTAAGTTTTGGAGGATGTGACGACCCGACCGTTCTTCTTAAGAATTAACAATCGGATCCCCTATTAAGTGTTTTTTCCAAGTCTATTTCTGATAAATTGAATTGTCGGGACGTTCGATTTTGAGTTGCGGAGAGTTTCGGGACACTTAGTCCCTAAATGAGAGCTTAGGTGTTGGAAATTTTCCCGTAGTCATAACAGTGTGAAGATGGCCTCGGAATGGAAATCTGGTGGTTCCATTAGCTTCGTTAGGCGATTTCGGGGTTCAGAGCGTGTTCAGAATGCATTTTGGAAGTCCTTAGCTCATTTAGGCTTAAAATGCCAAAGTTTGAATTTTTGAAGTTTCCAGTCCGATAGTGAGTCTTTGATCTGAGAGTCGGAATCGAATTCCGGAAGTCACAGTAGTTCCGTCATGTCATTTGGGATGTGTGTGCAAAATTTGAGTCATTCGGATGAGTTTAGACGTGTTTCGGCGTCGAATGTGAATTCTAGAATTTTCCTAAGTTTCTAGGCTCGAACCTATCCATAATCGATGTTTTTGATGTTATGAGACATGTTTTTAAGGCTCGACCTAGTTCGAATAAGGTATTAGGGTCGGTTGGTGGTTTTGGTTGAGGTCCCGGGGGCCTCGGGGTTGTTTCAGATGCTTAACGGGAGAAATTGGGGCTTATCAAATGGCTGAACCAGACCTCTTCTGGTGTTTTCGCACCACTGAAGGTTTTCCTGTAGGTGCGGACTCGCAGGCATGATAGGGTTGATCCCAGGTGCGATGGCGAGGGATTTGGCCAGTGGTCGCAGGTGCGACATGAGTTCGTCACCTGCGGAACCGCAGGCATGACCAAACTACCTCAGTCGCGGCCCTAGTGGACTTAAGTGAATTCCGCACCTGCGATGCTTTTTCCGCAGATGCGGTGATCGGGACCGCAGGTGCGAGATCCCTGTATGTTTATTCCAAAAATCCGAGGGTTTATTTCATAAGTCTATAAATCATTTGAGAGCTCGGGAAATGGTGATTTTCAGTGGGTTTTGAAGAGAAGGATCATAGGTAACGTTTTCTAATCCTAATTCATTGTTAGATCATTAATCCCCGTTGTTTTCTTTAGTTTAATTATCAAAAAATGGGGTAAAAACCATGGGAAATTGATGAAACTTTCCTAACCCGAAATTCTGAGAATTTAAGGGGTTTTTGGTATCGGATTTTGATTATTTCTGGTCGAGTGAGTTCGTGAGTGAATGGGTGTCCGAAAAATATAACTTTTACCCGATTATGAGACATGGGCCCGAAGGGCGTTTTGGTCATTTTACCTACTTTCGCGCCTTAGCTTTGAATTAAATAGTAGAATCAGTTGTTGAGATGTTATTTACGATATGTAATTGAATTGTATTGATTTGGGCCATTTGGAGTCAAATACTCGTGGCAAACGTGTGTTTTCGAGTTGATTTTGAGCCGGTTCGAGGTAAGTGACTTGTCTAACCTTTTGTGGGGGACCTTTCCCCTTAGGATGTGATATTTGGTAATTGAATGCCTTGTACGTAAGGTGACGAGCGCGTACTTGTGCTAAATATTGAAAATCCGGTTTTACTTTAAATATTTAGACTGAGTTTCTTTCTTACCTGCTTTATTCTACTTGCAATTATAGCCTATGTTAGTTTAGAAAAGCATGCCTAGTTGACTTGAACTGCTTATTTTCTTAAGTTGCTTTAATTTTACTATGTGAAGCATCTTAGTCTAGAACTACTTGTTGCCTGGTATTTTTGCACTCTATTTCTCAATGTCTTCTTGTTGTGGCTGCGTATTTACTTTGGGACTACGGGACAGTATCCTGGGAGATCCCCCTACATATTTACTTTGGGACTACAGGACGGTATCCCGGGAGATCCCCCTGCATATTTACTTTGGGACTACGGGACGGTATCCCGGGAGATCCCCCTGCATATTTACTTTGGGACTACGGGTTCGATTCCCGATAGATTCCCCTGCGCATATGATGGACTACGGGACGGAATCCCGGGAGATCCTTCGGATATACATATGATGGACTACGGGACGGTATCCTGGGAGATCCACAAGATAGTTGAGAAAAGGAATACAGGACGGTATCCTGGGAGATCCTCATTGTTACCATTGTTATTGAGCGTTACATATTCCGTGTTTACTCTGTTCTTGTGTTTTTTTTAGTGCCTGGTTCGACCGGTCTTATTTCACTACTATACTCATTATTACTGCCTGTTTTCATACTGTAAAATCATATTATATTGATTAACCTTAGTAGGGCCCTGACCTTCCTCGTCACTACCCGACCGAGGTTAGGCTTGGCACTTACTGAGTACCGCTGTGGTGTACTCCTGTCCCTTCTGCGCATGTTTTTCATGTGCAGATCCAGGTACCTCCACCCAGGCGCACTATCCCCAAGGTTGAGAGAACTACCAGAGACTTCGAGGTACATCTGCTGCGTCCGCACACCAAGAGTCTCTATCTTATTCCAACTTTAGTGGAATGTTTTTCCTTCCTTACAGTTGTTTAGACATTCTGGAGTTAGAGCTGTGTATTACATTTCTGTTAGCCTGTGTTTCCCGTGAGTTTCTGGTTTTTGGGGTGATGTTGTAGACTTCCGCATTACTTGAGTTGTATATGCCGAGCGGCATTTATATACAGTCTTTCTTTTAGATTGTTCAGTTTTTACTTAATTATTCTGCAAGTTAAGTTGTTTTTCCGCATTGTTAGGCTTACCTAGTTATAGGGACTAAGTGCCATCACGACATGTTCACAGAGGGCGAACTGGGTTCGTGACAGAAAAGTAGTAGTAAGTAAGATCAAGATGATGCATGTGATGATCAAAGTGGGGAGGTTCAATATGTCAACAATTATCAAGGTCAAAGAAGAAATTCGAAATCAACAACAGTGGAGATTGCAGGGAAACCATGGTAATTGGGGCAACCAAGGTCAACAAGGAAATTTGAATAGTGGAAACAACAACAACCAAGACAGTTGGGGGAACAACAACAATCAAAATTAGGGTAATCAAGGAAATTGGGGAAGAAATAACCAAGGAAATTGGGTTGGAAACAATCAAAATAATTGGGGAGGCAATAACAATCAAGAGGGTTGGAACAACAAAAATCAAGGAAACCGGGGGTCGGGCTTTCAAAGTCCCTCGATGTATCAACAACACAAAAACCCGCCTCCATATCCGTCACAATGTCCTAGTTCTTCCAATAATGAGGTGGGAAGGATTGAAATCATGTTCAAGCAAATGATGGAGAGAAACGCCGACTCCGATGCCCAAGTAGCCTCCCACAACACTTCTATCCGCAACCTGGAAGTCCAACTTGGCAAAACATCACAAGCCTTGAATATTCACCCTAAAGGGGCACTACTAAGGGATACGGTGGTGAACCCAAAGGGTGGGAACAATACGAGGCATACTATGGAGGTGACAACAAGAATTGGGAGAGGTCGAGTTGCTAGTACCTCAAACTCAAACAAGAATGTGAATGATGATGTGTTGGTGCAAGATGATGGTGAGCCAAGCAATGATGTTCAAGCAAATGATGAGGTGAGGATAGACATTGATGAAAATGTGGAGGAGACATAAGATGATGTGAACCCGTCTAGGGAACATGTGATAGACATACCGGATCTGGTAGTGCCCAAAGCCAAGGCTCATTTGTCAAGGCCTCATCCACCATATCCTTAAAGACTCGCAAAGCAAAACAATGAGAATCAATTCAAGAAATTCATTGATATGATAAAAAGTTTGTCCATAAATGTGCCATTGGTTGAAGCCTTAGAACAAATGCCAGAATATGCCAAGTTCATGAAGAACTTGGTAACAAAGAAGAGATCAATGAAATATGAAACAATCAAAATGACACATGAAGTGAGTGCCATTGTGCAGTCCATGGATCCAAAGTTAGAAGACCCCGGTGCCTTTACAATCTCGTGCACAATTGGGAGTGCCAATTTTGCCAAAGCTTTATGTGACTTGGGAGCGAGCATTAACTTGATGCCATATTTTGTGTTCAAGACATTGGGGATTGGGAAACAATAACCCACGTATATGAGATTGCAATGGCAGAGCAAACAATGAAGAGGCCATTGGGGATAATTGATGATGTGCTAATTCGGGTCGACAAGTTCATACTTCCCGCAGATTTTGTGATACTTGATTGTGAATTTGACTATGAGGTGCCAATCATTTTAGGGAGACCTTTCCTAGCTACAGGAAAGGCCTTACATGATGTGGAAGCTAGTGAGCTCACCTTCCGGGTGGGCGATGAAAAAGTTGTGTTCCATATTTGTAAGTCAATGAGGCAGCCTAATATCAACGAAGTTTGTTCGTTCGTAGATCTTATGACCGAAGTAATAGTTGATGACACAAGTTCTATGATTAATGTTAAAGACCCATTAGAAGCCGTGTTATTGAATCATGATGAGGATCATAAGGAAGGACTAGTAGAATGTGCCAATGCTTTGCAAGGAATGGGTTCATATACATATGGGCCCCGAAAACGTTCCTTGGACCTTGAGAACCAGAAGACTCCATCAACAAAGCCCTTGATCGATGAGCCTCCCACATTGGAGTTGAAGCCCTTGCCTTCACACTTCAGGTCTGAGTTTTTAGGCCCTTGTTCCACTTTACCTGTTATTCATTCCTCGTGCTTAACTAACATGCAGGTCGAATCCACCCTTACGATGCACTAAAGGAGGAAGAAGGTAATAGGTTGGACATTGGCAGATATTCAGGGTATAAGCCCCCCCCCTTTTGCATGCACAAAATCATATTGGAGGAGGATTCCAAACCCTTTGTGGAACATCAAAGAAGGTTGAATGAGTGCACGCAAGAGGTAGTCAAGAAAGAGATCATCAAGTGGTTGGATGCTGGGGTTATCTACCCCATCTCCGATAGTTCATGGACTTCACCGATACAATGTGTCCCAAAGAAGGGGCATGCATATGATTACAAATGAAAAAAATGAATTGATCCTGAAAAGAACTGTTGGAGAGTATGCATGGATTATAGGAAGCTCAACAAAGTGACTCGGAAAGACCATTTTCCGCTTCCATTTCTTGATAAGATATTGGATAGGCTAGCCGGACGTTGTTATTATTGCATTTTGGATGGATATTCGAATATAACTAGATTTTTATTGCACCTGAAGACCAAGAGAAGACCACCTTCACTTGTCTGTATGGCACATTCGCATTCTCACAGATGCCTTTCGATTTATGTAATGCACCGGCTACTTTTCAGCGGTGTATGATGGCAATATTCACTGATATGGTGGAGGACATCCTCGAGGTTTTCATGGATGATTTCTCTGTTGTGGGGAATTCTTTTGAATAGTGTTTGGCTAATCTTGATAAGGTATTGGCACGTTTTGAAGAGACCTACTTGGTGTTTAATTGGGAGAAGTGTCTCTTTATGGTCGAGGAGGGCATTGTCCTCGGCCACAAGATCTCCAAGAATGGTATTGAAGTGGATAAAGCAAAAATTGAAGTGATATCAGAACTCCCTCCTCCTAGTTCCGTCAAAGGATTGAGGAGCTTTCTAGGTCACGCTGAGTATTACCACCGGCTCATCAAGGATTTCTCAAAGGTGGTAAAGACCTTGTGCAAGTTATTGGAAAATGATGCCAAATTTGTGTTCAATGATGATTGTATGAAAGCATTTGATCTACTCAAGTATAGTTTGACTACCACTCCCATCATTACCGCACCAAGTTGGATCTTACCATTTGAGCTCATGTGCGATGCTAGCGACGTGGCAGTAGGAGCAGTATTGGGACAAAGAATCAACAAGATATTCCATCCGGTCTACTACGCTAGTAAGACCATGAACGAGGCCCAAGTCAACTATACGGTAACAGAGAAAGAAATCTTAGCCATTGTCTGAAAAGTTCCGCCTGTACCTCATGGGTACCAAAGTGATTGTTTAGACCGATCACGCGGCACTTCATTATTTGATAAGTAAAAAGGACTCTAAGGCTAGATTGATGCGGTGGGTACTTCTTCTACAAGAATTTGATCTTCAAATCATAAACCGCAAAGGGAGTGATAATCAAGAGGCAGACCACTTGTCCCTATTGGAGGAGGAGGGGAGGCCCCATGATGGACTTGAGATCAATGATTCATTTCCGGATGAACTACTCTTTTCCATGTCTTTGACCGGTATGCCTTGGTTTTCCGATGTGGCCAACTATCTTTTGAGCGGAATTGTCCCAAATGAGTTCTTTTCTAACCAAAGGAACAAGCTCAAATGGGACTGCTTGGACTATTATTGGGACGAGCCATATCTTTTCAAAATTTGCACTGATGGTGTTATCCGGAGATGTGTTCCGGAAGAAGAGCAATTGGGTATTCTTGAAGCTATCCATTCTTCGCCATATGGTGGTCACCATGGTGGAGTGAGAACTGCTACAAAGGTCCTAAGATGTGGATTCTATTGGCCTACCTTGTACAAAGACGCTAGTGCGCTCGTTAAGCATTTTGATGATTGCCAAATGGCCGGTGGGATCTCCAAGAAGAATGAGATTCCTCTCACCACCATCCTCGAAATTGATATTTTTGATGTGTGGGGCATCAACTTTATGGGTCCATTTGTGAGCTACTGTGGGAACACCTATATTCTTGTTGATGTGGATTACGTGTCTTAATGGGTTGAAGCTGTGGATTTGCCCAACATGAAGCACAGAGTGTGGTAGCTTTGTTGAAGAAAAACATATTCACAAGGTTTGGCACCCCAAGGGCCATCATTAGTGGTGGGGGTTCACATTTGTGCAACAAAGCGTTTGATACTTTACTCTCCAAGAATTGTGTCACTCACAAGGTGTCAACCCCTTATCAACCCAGGGAAAGTGAACAGGTGGAAGGCTCCAACAGGGAGATCAAGAGTATTCTATCCAAGACGGTCAATGCAAATCGGACTGATTGGTCAAGGAAACTTGACGATTCTCTTTGGTCCTATAGAACAACTTACAAAACTCAAATTTCTTATGGCTCTGTATCGGTTGGTGTTCGGGAAATCATGTCACCTCCCGGTTGAATTAGAGCACAAGGCCATGTGGGCGTTGAAGAAATTGAACCTTGAATGGGATGTAGCTGCCAATCTTTGGGTGGAGCAATTTAATGAACTTGATAAGTTCTGGTTCCATGCTTACTCCAGTTCATCCTTGTATAAGAAAAAAATGAAGTTCCTACATGATAAGTATATCCAGAACAAAGAATTCAAAGCAGGTGACCTTGTTTATTTATTCAACTATCGGTTACAGATGTTTCTGGGAAAGCTAAAATCAAAGTGGAGTGGTCATTTTGAAGTGGTACATGTGACTCATTTTGGTGCTCTAGATTTGAAAAATAAGAATGGTAAGATATTTAGAGTAAATGGGCACTGGGTGAAGCACTATATTGGTAAGGTTGATGATGGCCACGTTGTGGTATTGCTCCATTTCAAATGAATTATGGAAACATGCATCGTGGCGCGACGTTAAATCAAGCGCTTCATGGTAGGCAACCCATGTGTTTTTCTTTCTCTTGATTTTCTTTTTTAGATTAGGCATTATTTTGGGATAAATGGTTGGGAAGTATATGCAGGAATTGGTTGTGGAATGCAGAAAATTGACAAGGAAAAAAATTGGCCAAGTTGTGAAATGTCGCGGACCGCACTAGAATTATGCGGACCGCACAAGCCCTTCGTGGACGCACAATTCTGTGTGCGGTCGAACAACTGGGAGATGGGAAATTCCAACTCTCTAAAATTTGGCCTAACAAAAATCGTTAAAGATTCGCGGCCGCAATCAAAATTTTGCGGACAACACCATTGATTCAACTTCTGAGTTAGTAAAAGGTAAAGAGTGCGGACCGCACCAAAATTGTGCGGTCGCACTCAGGTAAGTCGGTGGGCCAACCTGGTCAAAGTATAAATAGGACTTTCTGAGAATTTTCACACTTTACACACTCTGACCTCTCAAGCTAGTCTAAAGCACACTGCACTTTCTCTCTTGTTTTCAATCTCATCTCACATTCAAGAAGTGTTTGATTACTATTACACTTCACTACTGGTATGTTGATTTCAATGAATTAATTTCATCGTTTTCTTTTCTCTTTTTCTTTGTTTAAGTTTTATTTCAATCTATGGTTAGGTTCGTGCCTAAAATGTTAAATTAATTATTAAATCTTACTTAGAATTATGTGGGTAGTGTTTGCATGCTTAATGGGGGCTGGAGTTAGTAGCTTTTCATGTTTATTTGCCACAAATCATGCCTAATTAGTGAAAACCCTAGTGTTAATTATACAATAGCGCCGTTCTAATTTGAATTTTGTGGCCGCACATATTTTTGTGCGGTCCGCGCTAGGGTATGCGGCCGCATACATTATTGTGCGGTCCCCGATACCCTAGGTTGAAGGAACTTTTGATTGCTAAGTTTGTGCGGCCGCACTTAATTTTGTGCGGTCCGCAGTAGATTTTTGTGGCCGCTCTCAATATTGTGTGTCCGCACAGTTAATCTTCAGAGACCCAACAAAATGACTATGCAGCCGCACTCAAATTTGTGCGGTCCGTAATGGGTTTTTGTGGCCGCACACAAAATTTTGTTGTCAACACTGAGGTAACTTCAGAGAACAAGTAGTCTAAACCTAGGATCTTCACGGCTGCACTCAAAATTTTGCGGTCCGTGATGAGAATTATGCGGACGCACTCATTTTAGTGTGGTCCGCACTGGGCAGTCCATGGCCGCACTCACTTTTGTGCTATCCGCATTGCCCAGTTCTAAGAAACTATGTCTTTATTTTCAATTTTGATTATGTAACACGTGATGAACCCCAATTCTTACTTACTTTCACTACTTGTATGTTGCAGACAATGGTGCGTTCACGTTGTATAGGTGATACTTCCAAAGGGAGGGCAGAATCCTCCCGAGGCCGGGGTCGAGAAAAACACAACATGCCACTATCAGTCCAAAAAGTCTTGAGCAAAAAAGACTACAGTCAGTAGACCACCTTAGACACCAGAAAATACCTCCTATCGCGAGAAAATTCTGAGGGGGATTCAATACAAGCACAACCGGGGGAGCAATCACAACAATTCCCTGGTAGACTCCACTTAGTCAATGAACCAACCTCATCCTCTAGTTCATCTGAAGGTTCGGAGGGAGGTAGTCAAGCATATGAGCCTTCTCCCCCACCTGCTACAACACCTGCTACAATTGTCCCAATCAATTTGGATGATGATGATGAGGTCTCGGACGATGGGATAGGGGGACACAATTGTTGGAGGCTTGGCTAGATCAAGGAAGTTTGATGTGTGGGCTGACATGTTTGTCAGTGAGAAGGCATATGCCAAGTTTAGAGAATGGTGGTCCAAAAGGTCGCTCCCTCTTTGGCGACAATTCTTGACAAAAGACCTAAGTAAGCACAACCCGAATGTCTTTAAGCAGTTTGAGGAGAGAAAATGATGGAAATGGTTCACCGATCATATGCAAGATGTCAATGAGTACCTCATCAATGAATTATATGCCAATCTTGCCTACATCAAAAAGCGTACCAAGGTGACGAAGGTCTGGAACTTGAAAATCCATTTTGATAGCCATGCACTGAACAATATGCAGGATTTGAGGAGGTGGAAGAAGTGCAATACCTGGAGAAGCTGGCTATGGGTGATGCAGTTCGCCCATGGCTAGCAGAGATACTAGAAATTCCAGGGACACCACCTGCATGGCTCACAATTGGAGTTCATATAGTCAAAGCCACCCTTAACTTTGAAGCAAAAGGGTGGCAAATATTCGTGTGCATCCGTCTTGACCCATGCTAGCATGAGAACATCCTTTCACTCCCTCGGGCTGTATTAGTAAGTTCCATCATGGCCGGATATCCTATTAATGTGGGAGCCTTGATGTCCTTCAGCATCTTCAATGCAGTCTAGAAAAAAGAAAGATCATATCCCTACTCCAACTTCCTCACAGAGTATTTCCAAGATCAAGGGGTAGAGTCGAGTAATTTTGATGTTAAAGTAAAGGCTAAGAAGCCTTTCTCATGGTACCACCTCCAGGGAGCGCACAACCCTAAGTTTAAGGGTAAAGCCACTACCTCCACTGGCTAGTCTGAAGAGCCAGGGGTAGTGGCCACTAGGTTATGTGCCGAGCCCTCCACAGCAGCCGGTACTTCTATCGGAGGAACAACCATGCCTCCTCTATCCTCCGGACCATTTGTCTCAGTGCCATTTTCAGTGCCTAAATCTTCGACCTACCCTCAGACTGCACTGGAGGTTTCCCAAACACTATTCATTCTCAACAACTAGATGCAGGCAGCTACCACAAAGATGACTGCTATATCCACTACTGTGGCAGCACAGTCATTAGCCCCACTAGAGCTTTAGGTACCTCCATCAGTGGAGGACTCATTGAAGAAAATTCTAGACATCCAGAAGAAGATCCTAGAGACTCTGGATACTCAGGGGAAGACTCTATATACTCATGGAAAGATCATCAAGGACTTGGGGAAACAGGTGAAAAAGATGTGGAAGACTCAAGTATCAAAGGACTCGATGGACAAGTTGCGCAAGGAGGTTAATAAGATTTCTTCTGCTGGAGATCTTCCACTGGACCTTCTCATGGAGCAGACAGTCCCAGGAGCACATGCAGTAGTGCCCGAGACATCAGAGGTAGCAGCCAACCAGTCTGAGGCGCCGGCCGCAATTACGCACATTGCTGAGGAGCAGATACAGATGCTCAGCAACCCCGTAGTTCCCCAATCAGAGGATGAAGAGATTCAGTTAGGTGAGATGGAGGGTGTTGAGGACCCCATGCATGCTGAGGACACCATTCATGTTGAGGACCCGATGCAGACTGAGATCACATAGGGAGTTTTTTCTACTCTCTACCCCTTTTCCCTGTTCTTATTTGTTATTAGCATTGAGGAAATGCTATTTTTCATTTGGGGGGTGGTCCGTTTTGATTTGTTTACATTTGGTATGTAATAACCATTATACTATTTTTCTTTATCTTTATTTTCACTCTTGGTATGTATACATTTTTACCATTTGATGTATATGTTAATTTCCATTATATATATATATATATTCGCTTTACTTAATTTTTGTATATATTAAGTTTAAGTTCCGTAATTTTACTTCATAACTTACTTCGTTGTTTTTCCTTAGTATCATAGCTTCTTATTTACTTTAGTAGCTTCTTTTTAATTTGTTAGCTTCTTTTTAAGTTTTGGGTAAACAATAAGCTTTTTTTTCTTAATGCCACGGTTTTTTCCAAAAGTGGATGTTGTGTGAACCAGGTGTCTCTTCCCAACAATGTATGGCGTGACAACCTTCTTAAGGGATTGAGTCTGTTTTCTTTATGTTTTGGTATATACAGTAGTAATGAATAAAAGTGATCAAGCAGGCCTCACTTGGTACCAACATATTTACCTTCAGCCTTATTGTTAGAAACAAAGTTAATTGGCAAAGAATAGCTCTATGTCACACCCCAAACCTGGGGGCAAGACCGGCACCTAGTGCCTCACCTATCCTTATGTACCAACTTACGACTAAGGAACTCTGAACATGTGATGTCATACTTTGGCCATGGGCCACATTGAAAGACAACTACGAATGCTGACTAAGTATTAATATAAAGTTGAGCCGACAAGGCCGTCATAACTACTACAGCTGACAACAAGCCAACCAAATATACCTACAAGTCCTGCAAGCCCAACATACTGCACTAATTGACAGAATATGTCTACAAGCCTCTACTGATGGATATACTGTGATCGCAACAGCTCCCCGACCTACTCATAACATATATACATATATACACAAGATGTACATAAGGTTCTAGACCCGGCAACTTCGAAAAGCATGGAGCTTACTGATACAGCTGAACTCGGGCAAAGCTTAATGAGGAGGTCTACCGGTCTGTCTGTCTGAACCTGCACGCATGAAATGCAGCACCCCCAGAAAAGGGACGTCAATACGAAATAATGTACCGAGTATGTAAGGAAATATACTGAAAGCTGAACTAAACTGATAATATAACAACTGAAAGTAACGGGAATTCAAAGATAATCTGAAGATATGCTTACCTGCTGATACTGACTCAACTCTCTCAATATAGTAAGTAAAATAGTTGTCCGTCTCTATAAGGCTCGGTATATATATCTGCTCTGTCGTAGTAGGCTCGATCATAGACGCTCGACCATACTAGGCTCTTTATCTCGACCAACTGGGTTTTCTCATAAGCGCTCGGCCACAGTAGGCTTGGTATGTATCTTACCGTCTGATCGGAGGTTGCCCAATAGGAGCCTGCCCATCGATTATAGCTCGATGGTAATAAAAATTCTGTAATACTTATATATAAACTCTCTGCTCTCTTGACTGGAAGAAGAAAATACTCAATTGAATATGAAGTCCTGATAAGGAGAATATTGTAACTTACGAAACTAGGAAAATATACATAAATTCCGGGATATAAATTTTTCTTTATGCCTCGTTATCAAACTCGTGTAATTAAGCGATCATGGAAAAATGAAGAAATAGCTTAGTCTTAGCATACCTGGCATATCTGTAGGCTTGAATAACTGCAATCTCATCCTATTCTCACTTTTATCGCATTTTTCTTTTACCATTACATAATTACTAGAACCGCTTAATTCTGACTTAATGCCATTATCACCCCATATTCCCCCCTTTAGGGGAGTACTAAGAGTTGGAGCTACGATGACCTACGATAGATGTTTTACCTCTTCATCTTTAGTGTCCTTTCCCATCATCTACGAACATTACTCGCCTTGTGGTAATCCTTCTGTACTAAGGATAACAAAATCTCCTTACTCGTGAGGGTGACACTTAGTGTAATTGCACATAAAGACCGTTAAGCTTAACTTTGCTCACAATGCTTGCTTTAGGGAAGTGTCTTCCTGAATGACCATTCTATGAATTTTTCATGAATCTTTTTCTGATGTTTATTATGTTATCGTTGGAACAAAATCTGAGATTCTCACGATGTTAACCATTATCACTCACTCAGTCCGTAATCATGTTTAGTTTATCTTGTTCACCAGCCCATACCGATTTCTAGTACTCTGGGTCTATCTTTTCCTTTTGTAATCACGTTTGAGTCACGAACTTATTCCTTGAAATGAGGATATGACTTTATGGCCTATACTTTTTTGTTTTCCTAAAGTTTGTCAGCTCTCGTCTCTTCCTTCACCTGACTATGGATCCGGTAATACCGTCATCTTTTTGATCTATCGTTATCCTCCCTATATCACATCTCACTCATAATTCTTCCTTATCTCTCTTCTCATTACTCTGCTATTTCTGCCTTCCCTTTCTTGTGAACACTTCAACATGACATTATTTCCCTTTTAACTTTACTTTTGCTCCATCCACTGGCTCTTTGGGTTGCTTAACGTTCTCGCTCTACTAAGGACGCGAGCCACACTAAGGTAATATTTATCCCTTCAAGGCTTATAGGTTTTATCTTTATAGTACTCATATCTAGCTATACTATTTTAAAGTGCGCCATCTGGGTGTCTCACAAGGAGATCTATTACGACGTTTGCAATATCCTTCGGAAATGTCAACTAACGCAAACAATCAATTCATCATTTTAGGTAACTCTAACCCCAGTGGGATCCTGATATCACGTCCTTTTCTCAATCTACACCTGTTAGCCCCTAATAGGGTATAATTGAGATGGGTGTGGCCAATTATACATACCTTTGTTTCTGTTGAGGGTAACTCAAAATGTTTTATTTTCTGCCAGAACTATAGTACTCATAATCCTCATTAACTGGGTGCCTCGTACCCTTCTCAACTTTGCTTCTTTTACTTGCTGAAACTTGTGTCTCCGTCCTTATTCATTTTTCTTACCGTAAGAGTGGATAGGCATTCTTGCCTTAGGGATCCTTATTAAGAAGCTTACACATCCTAGTATACACATGATTTACTAAATCCCTTATATTTATCCATCATAAGAATGATGAAAAAATTGAGTTCCTCTAACTCAATTGTTCCACAGCTATATCTCTTACCAATCATCTTTCTGGATGTAGGTATCGTCGTATTATGAATAATAAAGAGTTTAGGAAATTGATTCCTTATAACTGAGCTCTACCACACGATGTAGAGTAAGAAGAAAGAGTGACAGTCTTAAATGCCCTATAGTCTCCCGCTTATAAGTGTGGTGCACGACACACCCTTAAACAAGACTCTACTAGACACGGCTTGTAGACTCCCTAGGACAGGACTGCTCTGATACAACTTTTGTCACGCCCCAAACCTGGGGGGCAAGACCGACACCTTGTGTCTCACCTATCCTTATGTACCAACTTACGACTAAGGAACTCTGAACATGTGATGTCATACTTTGTCCATGGGCCACATTGAAAGACAACTACGAATGCTGACTAAGTATCAATATAAAGTTGAGCCGACAAGGTCGTCATAACTACTACAGCTGACAAGCCAACCAAATATACCTACAAGGCCTGCAAGCCCAACAAACTACACTAACTAACAGAATATGTCTACAAGCCTCTACTGTTGGATATACTGTGATCGGAACAGCTCCCCGACCTACTCATAACATATATACATATATATACAAGATGTACATAAGGTTCTACACCCGGCAACTTCGAAAGGCATGGAGCTTACCGATCAAGCTGAATTCGGGCAACACTTAATGAGGAGGTCTACCCGTCTGTCTGTCTGAACCTGCACGCAAAAATGCACCGCCCCTAGAAAAGGGACGTCAGTTGAAATAATGTACCAAGTATGTAAGGAAATATACTGAAAGATGAACTGAACTGATAATATAAGAACTGAAAGTAACGGGAAGTCAAAGATAATCTGAAGATATGCTTACCTGCTGATACTGACTCAACTCTCTCAATATAGTAAGTAAAATAGTTTTCCGGCTCTATAAGGCTTGGTATATCTCGCTCATAGGCGCTCGACCATATTAGGCTTTGTATCTCGACCAACTGGGCTCGCTCATAGGCGCTCAGCCACAGTAGGCTCGGTTTGTATCTTACCGTCTAATCAGAGGTTGCCCAATAGGGGACTGCCCATCGATTATACCTTGATGGTAATGAAAATACTGTAATAATTATATATAGACTCTCTGCTCTCTTGGCTGGAAGAAGGAAATACTCAGTGGAATATGAGGTCCCGATAAGGAGAATATTATAACTTACGAAAGTAGAAAAATATACAAAAACTCCGGGATATAAATTATTCTTTATGCCTTGTTATCAAACTCGTGTGATTACGAGATCATTGAAAAATGAAGAAAGGGCTTAGTCTTAGCATACCTGGACCGATTCTCTTGAAAATTTCTCTAACACACGTCTTTGTGACAAACACGAAATGGCAGATCGAAGTAAGGGAAAATCCTTTTTTTTATGAGAAGGATTGCACTGTACTCCCTTAGAATCGTAAAATCCTATTTCCTTTACGTAGTATAACTTTGTATGAAATGTCACATTTTTGTTTTTGGAATACTTGACGATCCATGAAAGCTTATGTTATCGAATTTTTTTAAAGCTCACATTATTGAAATGAAGCTCACGTTCTGATGTTCATTAACTTATGTAGTACCTGAAATTGACGTAGTTGGTTTATGCTGACGCTTGTTCCTTGTTGAAGTCTGTGAGGCTGGTTATGATGACCGTTCTCAAGCTTGACAGTTGTGAGGGCATAACATCAGCTTCCATGGCTTCCATAGCCTATATCTATATGTTAGAGGTTTGAGTCTTTCCTCACACTTTACATACTAGTAACCATGTTGTGTTCAGGAGTCCTTAAACCTCATATATGCAAATGAATTTCACTACTTTTCAAGTTCTAGATCTTGATAATTGCAGTCTATTAACCTCAACTTGCATAGTGGCATGTTATCATCAGTTACCATTTCTAATTACCCACTGCTCCAATTAATCAATATAACTTCAAGTGCACTCAAAGTAAGTCCATTCCTAGATATTTTGTCTTATTGCTTTAATTAAAAAGATCAGCCCACCTTCACGTGTAACCAAATTATCATTTGGTCTAATGACTCATTGTATACTTTTCCACCTTGGCTAAACTTATGCCATGTGGCTATTCCAAAATAAAAGCTCTTATCCACTTAATACCACAATTATCTTCAGCATTAATAAATTATCCACATAATTAAGAACTATCTCAAATTCCTTAAAATACTACTCATTTTAACAGACCTTATACACCTTACTATCATGGTCATGGGGTACCTTGTATGGTACTAGTCCAAAAATACCGGGGTATTTTAGCTCGGACCGTATTTTATCACAAAATGCCACAAAATATTTTTTCTTCGATTTGCTTACCTTCTCACCTTCACGAACTTACTCATTACTTGTTTGAAATAGCATAAATGCTTATAATCTTAAGATAATCACATTCCCGAACTTACGTCGATTAACTTACGATGAAACTTTAACGTACGAAAAATGCGGGATGTAATATCTCATTTATGAGCTTTCACCAATTTGCTTATGGCATACTTTTACGTACGGAGACATAGGGTGTAACACTCTAGTTGTGACCTTTAGACTCTTGTGTTGACTCAAACAATCATAGAGTGGTTTCTTCGAGCCATTTGTGATTTTAAATCTTAGCTAGGGTTGTTGTGGGCCCCCGACTCTGTTCTCTTTAACAATCCAGCAGCTTGAGAGATGAGGTATTGAATTGCAAGTCCAAGTTCCGTGCCAATAAGTCTAGAACATGCCCTGAATGTTTGTCTAGGCGAAATTCTAAGTGTAGCTCGACTTGAGAAATGATTGTAGGCTCTCCTTCATCTAATTTGAAACTTGAAAGCTTCTGTAGCATACCAATGTGATATCCCTAGTCAACCCTCTTGAACCGAAGTCCTTTTTCTTTCAATAACCATGTTACAAGACTTTATCCGTTTTATAATGGCCCTCTCTTAGCACTTGATCTTTCCTTAGCATTCTTGATAAGCAATTGGAAAAATAATAAGTTTGGGGGAGAGAAGAGGAATTTGAAAGTGATAAAAGGTACAAGGAATAAAAAGAAATGAAGAAAAAGAAAGGCAAGGAAAAGGAAGAAAAGCAAATAAGAAATATGTCAAAAAATAAAGTGAATAAGGTAGAAAATTGATGGAATTCAAAGAAAGAAATGATGAAAGGCATGAAATGATTAGAAAAGGAGAAAAATGATTGTCATGATAAAGAAAGGGTGACATTAAGTCTCTGTAGTTCCCCTAAGGAAGAAGAAAATGACTCAAAGAGTCAAGAAAGTATGAGCCGAAAAGAGAAAATGAAGTGCTTAAGGAATGATGAAACCATCATATGCCGATAAGTCCTACCCTGATCCCAAATAATTCATTACATTCCCGCAAAAGCCCTATATGATTTCAAGTTGAGTGAGCTTACATTAGTGGTGATTTACATAAGGGGTAAGCTTATGGTACTTAGAGCCGGACTTGTGACATTCTTTTGAGAGAGATGAGTGTACTTCTTCATAATCCTTGTTCCGAGTGCGACATTCTAAAGTGAGATTTGCTCATGGAGAGTAGAGGATGATGAGTTTGGGTTGCAAAATGACCTACGAGATAGAGCGAGCTTCCTTGGTTAATTATGTCAACTCTTGATGCTCTAGTGTTACATTATAACTATCGTACTCAAAAGATCAAAACATGATGTTGTTGATAATTAATTTCTGTTGAGGGTAATTGTTAAATATCCTTGTTTTTAGTAGAGGTAGGAATTACCTAATTTGCTTGAGGACAAGTAAAAGCTTAAGTTTGAGGGAGTTGATAAGTAGGAATTTTAACCGATTATTTGCTCTCTTTTACTTGTGTTTTAGGCCAAAAATGCTTGAAGGTACTTTCAGAAACTAATGAAATATTCTTGCTTGCAGGGATTGTTCAAAATGAACCAAAGGAATCAAAATCAACTCACAAAGGAGTCAAAAGTTGAACAAGAACCAAGAGTGGAGAAATACGCCTGCAGTGCGATAAAAATATGTGTCGCAAAAGCCCCTGTGCGGCCGCAATTAATATTATGCGGTCCGCGGTGAACAAGAATCAGAGAGTTGACAACTTGGGTAAAATTAAGGAATGCGGACCGCAACAGGATTGTGCGGCCGCAGGATGTGAAGTGCGGTCGCACACACAATTGTACGATCCTCAATGATGAAGGTTCAGAGAGTTGTCTCAATAAAAAATCAAGCAAGTGCGGATCGCATCACTTTTATGTGGCCGCATAATCAGGAGCGTGTCCGCACTTAGAATTATATGGTCCGTGAAATTCCAGAATCAAAAGAGAACAACGCGGACCGGACCAGAATTGGCAGCCGCGAAAGCAAGGGTGCGTCCGCACTCGAAAATTATGCGGCCGCACAACCTCTGCAGGGGCATTTTTGTTAGATATTTTCAGCTTAGTATAAATAGAACTTTTTATCATTAGGTGAAGTTACATTTTGTATGAGCACCTGAGATGGCTAGTTTTACAGTTTTCGGAACTTTTGTACTAGATTCACTTCTTAACGTTAGATCTTCATCCCATAATCTAATATTATGGATTTTATCTTTTTTCATATTTAATTTATTCTATTTTCATGAGTAGCTAAACTCATAGCTAGGGTTGTGACCCAACCCTAGTGTGGTTATTAATGGGTGTTTGATTTTAGGGCTTGAATGTGAATGGGTTAGTGATATTTAGCCTAGTTCTTGCTAGAACTCAAGAACTAATGGTTGCAAACATTGATCATGCCTTTATGACTTAGTCTCCACTTGAGAAAGAGAGACTAAGTCTAGGAAAACTAGGCTAACAAGGAATTGTGGTGAACTCAAGAAATTAATAGCCCCAATTAAAGGGTTAAACCTAGATATAGTAATACCTGATTTGAGCTAATATCACTTGATTTGTATGAATACCTAGTTGGACTTAAGAAAGCCAAATTGGGCAAAATCACTCAAACTACCGAGAGGTATAGAGTGAGTACCCGGGTGTGATAGCTATATTACAATTCCAACTAATCAATCTTGCATTATATTTTGCTACCCGTTAGATAACCACCTAGGTAGAAGTCACGACCCTAGTCTCTTTTAAACACTTGAAAAACCCAACAAAAAATATTGTCCATAGTTTCAATTATTGAAATCATTAGAGTAGAGATAGAAGTATAACATCAACCCAAACTTGTGGAAGTGTAATTAGGTTCAAAACCCGCAACTCGCTTAGATATAAACCTAATTCCAATCATTAAGTCCATGTGGATTCGATCCCGACCTTAGTTGGGTTAAAACTGCATTGACCCCCTCCCTACTCAATAGTAGTGTAGGCTTGGACTTGATCAAGGCCGCTAGGCCATGGTTAGAAGAGATTATAGAAGATCGAGGACCACCACCTACGTGGATCATAACAGTGGTCCCCATAGTCCGAGTCACCCTAAATTTTGAGGCAAAAGGGTGGAAGACATTTGTATGCAGCAGAATCGACTCGTTTATGAATGAGAACAACTTGCCCCTTCCCCGAGCAGTCTTGGTAGCTTTGATTATGGATGGTTATCCAATAAATGTGGGTGGCATCATGTCCACCAACATTACCTTAGCTGTCCAGAAGGAGGAGAGATCATATCCTTGCCCAACTTCCTCACTGAATACTTCAATGATCAAAGTTTGGAGCCAAATCCATTTGATACAAAAGTTAAGGCCAAGAAGCCTTTCTCATGATACCACTTTCAAGATGCTGACAATCCGAAGTTCAAGGGTAAGACAACTACTTCCACTGGCCAGTCTGAATAGCCAATGGTAGTAGTTACTGATCCATATGTTGAGCCCTCTGTTGCTGCCATTCCAAGTACCCGTGCGAATGGTCTAGAACTTTCCCCGAATGTCTTTCTAGGCGAAATTCTACGCTAGCTTGGCTTGAGAAGTGATTGTAGGTTCTCCTTGACCCGTTTTGAAATTTTCCAGGGCCTACCAAGATATCATCTTTAGTAAACCGTTTTGAGCCTATGACTTTTCTTTTCAATAACCACATTATAAGTCGTTAACCATTTTATAGTGACTCTCTCTTAGCATCTGACTTTTCTTTAGCACTCATGTGATTCAAATGGCAAGAACATAATTTTGGGGGAGAGACCATGATCTTAAGGTGGTTTCAAGGCAAAAAAAAGACAAAAGAAATGATAAAGAGGAAAAGGCAAAGAAAAATAAAGGAAGAACAAAGAAAAACACAAAAGGAAAGTGAATAACGTGAAAGGGTTGAGAAGATGCAAAAAAGAAAAAAGAAATGTGAAGCAAGGTAAAAGCAATTAAGGAGATCGTGATTAGCATGACAAAGAAAGAGTGATGTCAAGTATCTCTAATCCTCGTAATGGAAAAGAAAATGACTCAAAGAGTCGGCAAAGTATGAAACAATAAGAGCATAAGAAGTTCTAAAGGAAAGATGAACCAATTCCAATCTAATATTACCCTCTTTAATCCAAAGCCATCATTACATGCCGAAAAAGTCCTACGTAATTTCGAGCCGAGCAATCTAATTACCCCAAATTATTATTTACCATCCATCTAATTAATCCAAAGCCATCTACATGAGTGGAAAATGTTGATACCCAATTTTGCCTTCATATTTTTTAAAATACATATATACTTTCAAAATAGTATATTTGCATTATCATTTAGTTTAAACCCTATACATGCATTTTTTATAATTTTCCATAATTTTTGGAGCTTTAAATTAATTTTCTTATATTTGTTTATATAAATATCTAGTAATTATCCTTTAAATTATTTTTGATGACTTAATTACCCCAAATTATTATTTACCATCCATAATACATGTCTCAAATATTTTTAAGCTATTTTTATCATTGCATTAGCATTTTCAAGCTATTTATCCAATTTTGCATTAATGACCTATATTCTACAAATAATTGTGTTTATTATATTATTTATGCCAAAGTATCATTTTATATTCTTATAATGTTGAGTTATTATTTTAATATAATTTTACAGCATAAGTGATATTTTTTACCATTTATTAGGAGTTTAATAATTTATTTTGTTATTTATTTCCAAGGGTTTCAAGAGTTTGCCCGAAATAGGCCAATTTTCGGACCAAATTAATGGCCCAAACACCCAAACCCCTAGCCCATTTACCCCAACCCAAACCAAATAACCCATTAACCGCCCCAGTCATCTAAAATCCTGGTCGTTGATCTCTAACCTCATTTTTATTATCTGACCCCCTAACCCTAACCCTCATTCCCTTTTTACCCGCGGCGTCAGAATCCTCTCTACTCTCATCTTCTCTAACCCTAGACGTCTCACTCAAATCCTCTCCAAATCCGACTCAATTATGGATTTCTTCCATGATTTTCTTACCTTTGTGTGATTCCTCATTATTATCTACAAGATTATGGTGTAACATAATACTTGCCCCAGTTTTGGCAAGTACTAGTCCCCAAAACGGATTCTACCACCTTCAATATTTGTGATTTAGACGATATTTCATCTATATGCACTCAATATGGTCTGATTCAGTGAGATTCTCTCCTACCTGTGCTTTCTGTTTGAATTAAGGTTTGAGATTTTTCCCTTTTCTTACTGATTCTCGATCGATACTCTTCCTTTTACCGTGTTTGACTTATATTTTCCGTATTTCTGTTCAACCCATCATGTTTCCCTATTTTTTTACTTTATTTTGTCCTAAATCTGACTCTAATTGTTTTTTCGTATGATAGTTTCCTAATACACTTTTTAATCAACTGTATTCCTATATTTTAAGCATTATTTGCATGATATTTATTATTTTTTGTTGATTTACTGAACTCACTTATTTTATGCCCTAAAAAATCGATTCTAATTTATTCTAGTATATCTTTCGTTATTTGTGTTTGAATAATTTATTTTCCATGTTTACTTGTTCGATTTCTGCCACGACCACAAATTCTATTAAGGTCGTGTGGGGCCAGACACCACTGTCAGGAAAGCCAATCATTAAATGGTTATGTCAAATTTCCTGTTTTAGCATTTTTCTTTTAAATCACTACATTTCACTATATTACATAATAGCTAAAAAAAAACCATTAAGAAAATTCAACAGTCTATTACTCCATTTTAATAATATACATCCCAAATACATCCCAGAACCCGGTATCTCAAGTGCATGAGCGGACCTCTAAGAATTTATACAGATACTACAATGCCTGTCCGAAATACAAGTTGGATAAGGAATTTAAAATTAAAATACAATACATAGAGGAAGACTATGTCGGCTGTGGGTCGTCTCTGGGTGTTACAGCTCGTCTAAGCCTCCAAGACAACCATATTGCCGTGAAAGTACCTGTGCAATAAAAATGTACAACAAGTGTAGTATGAGTACAAAAACAACGTGTACTCAGTAAGTATCCCGCCTAACCTCGGAAAGGTAGTGACGAGAGGTCGAATTAGACACTTGCTCGAAGTCAATTTAGTATAATCGAGTGAGACACTAAGCATGTGTCACGACCCAAAATCCCACACGGGCCGTGATGGCGCCCAACACCGGAGTCAAGCAAGCCAACAGTTGTTTACTAGTGAGATTTTCCTTATTAACATATCAATCCCACATATTACCCAAAGTTTTAAACTTAACTCATTTAAGTAAAAGCGGAAACATTTACCAATTTAAATACATACATCCAAAAATTATTGTGATCCAATATATATACAGTCCCAAAATAAAAGTCTACCATGTGCGTGTCAGGAACTAGTGTCACAAGTCAACAGGCGAACTAGTAGAATATACAAAACATGATACGAAACTGTACTGCTGTCTGAGAGGAATAGACAGAAATAAACAAAAAGACAACTCCATAGCACAGCTGAGAAACGTTAGGGGGGTGCAGCTCACCGTGGAGTCCGGTGCAGAAGATAAGTCAAGCTCCGGTCGTATAACCAGAAACACCAGCCTCAGAATATGTACAATTAAGTACAAAAGTGCAGCATGAGTACATAAATATATATGTACCTAGTGAGTATCACGCCTAACCTCGAAGAGGTAGTGACGAGAGGTCGACCTGACACTCACTAAGGTCCAATAGTAATAATGTAAAAAAGGATATACGGAATGCAGTAGACATGTGAGGCAGTAAGCAGCACATACCTATAAAATACAGAAAACTAGGAAACTATTGAAAATGAGCAACAATGTACACTTCCCTTTTTTTCCCCAAATATTTGTCAAGTCAATATCAATGGAAAACAATACCCAATAGCCCAAGCGCACACAAGGGTAAGACAACCGGTCGGAGTCATAAGGAAATATCCAGACACTGAATAGACGTAAAGCTTCCCCTGCTCGCGAATTATACCTGCGAGTCGGGTGTTGACACAGTTATATACATGTACCATAAAGCTTCCCTCAATCGCAAATCATATCTGCGACTCGAGTGCTGGCACACTTATGTATAATTACCATAAAGCTCCCCTTGATCGTGAATCATACCTGCGACTTGAGCGTTGACTCTTATATATATAATTAACATAAAGCTTCCCTCAATCGCGAATCATACCTGCGACTCGAGTGCTGATTCTTATATATAATTAACATTAAGCTTCCCTCGATCGCAAAGCATACCTGCGACTCGAGTGTTGACTCTTATATATAATTAACATTTATATATATATATATATCGGATTTATCAATAATCTCAATAGAGGCTATACTTGTAACAAGGATTAATTCACTGGAAATGCAGAGGCAACTCTCTACCATTTGCATACTAGTTCAAAGATGAAAAACATACTGGTTCAAATATAATAAGCAACTCAAAGTTTGGCTAAAGATACACATAAGGCACGCAATGTCATGCTTGTGAGTCCTAAAACTACCCGACATAGCACGATAGTCGCCACGTACGGACTCTCGTCACGTTGTACGCACGTAGCCCCCAAAACAATTACACACAACATATATATATAACACATATGGGGACAATTCCCTCTTACAAGGTTAGAATTAGAAATGAGACTCACCTCGTGTCGAATCTACCCCTAGGACCAATGATGCGCCCGAATCTCCGAACTCTACACCCGAGGACTCGCAACTAGCCAAATACGGTACAATGACATCAATGCATGCTCAAAGTCGGGAAATTTTCCTATTTGTTCAATAATTCAACATTCTTGAAGAATTTCCAAAATCCAACCCCGGGCTCGCACGCACGGATTCCATTAATTCCCGAAGGAAACATTCACCCAAAGCCTAAGGATCTTTAATATACGATTCTTACTTGATTTCATAACAAATTCACGGGTAAATTCTCAAATTATCGCAAGCTCTAGGTTACTACCTAATTCTTGATTTTTCACTAATTTAGGAAGTTAATTAAGCTAGAAATCCATACATGAAGCTACTATTAGAGTATATTTTACTTACCTTAAATGAACATGTCGTTTGCCCCTCAACAATGGTGGAAATCGCCCCAAGGAAGAAGAAGAAGATGAGAAAAATGTGTTAAGACCCATGTATGAAAATACACTGTCTGGACAGTGTTTTCACACCTGCGGCTTGACGACCGCACCTGCGGTCTCGCACCTGCGAGCAAAGGCTCGCACATGCGAAAATGGACTGGGGAGCCTGGGCCCGCACCTGCGGAGTCGAGACCGCACTTGCGGCTCCGCTCCTACAGAACTTTGTCTGCACCTACGTGAATTTGCTAGACCACTGGGGTTCGCACCTGCGAGGCTGGGACCGCAGGAGCGGTCCCGCACCTGTGACTAGTCAACCGCACCTGCGATCACACCAGAACAGGTGCACCAACAACTATTTCAGCTGGTTTTTAGCCTCGTGCGGTGTACGGGAGGCACATGGGTCCACCCGAGGCCCCGTCCAAATATACCAACAAGTCCCAAATCATAATACAGACTCACTCGAGCCTTTGGAACACCCAAAACAACGCTAAAACTCAAAATCACACGTCAAAACCCTAAGAACCAAACTGAGGAACTTTAAGTTTTCTAGACTTCACTAACAACGCGCTGAACCGACCTATACAACTCAGAATGACACCAAATTTTGCGGGCAAGTCATAATTAACATAACATAACTATTCCCGATCTCGGAATTCCTCGATAACACAAAAACACATCCCAAACCAAAATAGGAACTTAAGGAACCTCTTATCTCAATATTGGGCGCCGAAATACCCCGGGGTCATCAGAAACCCATTCTGAACATACGCCTAGGTCCAAATCATCACACGAAGCTACCGGACCGACGAAACTCGATTCCGAGGTCATTTACCCAAAATGTTGACCGAAGTCAAACTTGGCCTTAAAGGCCAACCTGAAGGAACCATTTGTTCCTATAGCATTCTAAACACCTCTGAATCCCGGACCACCAGTTCCAGCAAGTCATAAATCATAAAAAGCCGCTATGGGAAGTTTCATTTAGGGGAACGGGGTCTGATAATGCAAAACAACCGGTCGGGTCGTTACTTTCTCCACCTCTTAAACAAATGTTCGTCCTCGATTTGGTCTAGAATCATACCTGAAATGCTTAATATGTGTGGATATCTTCTCTGCACTCCTCGTACTCCCATGTCGCCTCCTCAACTAGATGGCCCTTCCACTGGACTTTCACATTAGATACTCTGTTGGACCTCAACTGGCGGACCTGCCTTTCAATAATAGCAACTGGCTCCTCATCGTACAATGCTGGACTGGTAACTATTATTGTAAGAAACTCGGCAAAAGGCAAGAACTAGTCCTACTGACCTCCGTAGTCAATTACACATGCACTGAGCATGTCCTCCAATATCTGAACTGTACGCTCCGACTAACCATCAGTCTGAGGGTGAAATGTTGTGCCGAGGTCTATCTGGGTGCCCATCTCAGTATGCAATGCTCTCCAGAAGTGTTAGGTAAGTTGAGGACCTCGATTTAATATAATGGATACCGGCACACCATGTAATCAGACTACCTCCCGAATGTAGATCTGGTCCAACCTCTCAGATGTATATGTAGTAGATACTGGAATGAAAAGCGCCGATTTGGTCAAATATCCGCAGTGACCCAAACCGCGTCCACCTTCTGCAAAGTCCGAGGCAACCCAACCACGAAGTCCATAGTGACGCGCTCCCACTTCCACTCAGGAATGCGTATATGCTAAAGTAGGCCTCCTAGCCTCTGGTGCTCATACTTCACCTGCTGGAAATTAAGACACCTAGTCACATACCCCACAATGTCCTTCTTCATCTGCCTCCACCAGAAATGCTGCTTCAAGTCACAATACATCTTTGTAAAACCTGGATGAATAGAATACCGAGAACTCTGTGCCTCCTCTAGAATCCTCTCCCTCGGGCCATCAATATTATGAACACATAAGAGACCCTGAAGTCTCATAACACCAGCTTCTCCAATAGTAGCCTCCTTGGCCCTACCCTGAACACTGTCTCCCGAAGCTCTGCTAAGCACGGATCATAGAACTGTCGGGCCTTAATCTCTCCCAATAACGAAGACTGAGCAACCACATGTGCTAAAACTCGACGAGGCTCTGAAAGTTCTAGCCTCACTGGGCGATTGGCCAAGGAATGAATGTCCAAGGCTAGAGCTCTCTCCTCTGCTGCAATATAAGCCAAGCTACCCATACTCTCAGCCTTCATGCTCAAAGCATCTGCTACCACATTTGCCTTGCCCGGGTGATAAAGAATGGTGATATCATAATCCTTCAATGACTCAAGCCATCTGCGCTGTCTCAAATTAAGATCCTTCTGCTTGAACAAGTGTTGCAAGCTACGGTGGTCTGTAAACCTCACAGGACACTCCATACAAGTAGTGCCTCCAAATCTTAAGAGCATGAACAATCACCGACAACTCCAAATCGTGCACTGGGTAATTCTTCTCGTGAACCTTCAGTTGGCGGGAAGCATAAGCAATAACTCTCCCCTCCTGCATCAATACACACCCCAAGCCAACGCGTGAAGTGTCGCAATATACTGTCTACATCTCAGAATCGGAAGGCAATACTAGAACTGGTGTTGAGGTCAATGCCGCCTTGAGCTTCTGAATGATCGCCTCACACTCGTCAGACCATCGAAACGGTACATTCTTCTGAGTCAATCTAATCAATGGAGCTGCAATGGAAGAGAAACCCTCAACAAATCGGCGATAGTAGCCTACTAGGCGCAAAGAGCTCCTGATCTCTGTAGCTGAAGTAGGACGCGACCAACTCTGAACTGCCTCGATCTTCTGAGGATCAACCTTGATACTCTCTCCGGATACCACATGCCCCAAAAATGCCACGGAATCCAACCAAAACTCACACTTGGAGAACTTAGCATATAGCTTCTGTTCTCGCAAAGTCTGGAGCCCAACTCTCAAATGCTGCTCATTCTCCCCCAGGCTACGTGAGTAAATCAAAATGTCATCAATGAAGACAATGATGAAGGAATCAATATACGTCCTGAACACCCTATTCATCAAGTCCATGAATGTCGCCACGGCATTAGTCAAGCCAAAGGACATCACTATGAACTCATAATGGCCATATCTCGTACGAAAAGCAGTCTTCGGAACATCTAAAGCCCGAATGCTCAACTGATGATACCCCGATCGCATATCAATCTTAGAAAACACACGAGCACCCTGCAACTGGTCAAACAAATCATCGATGCGCGGCAAGGGATATTTGTTCTTGATGGTAACTTTGTTCAACTGGCAGTAATCAATATACACCCGCATAGACCCATCCTTCTTCTTCACAAATAAAACTGGAGCACCCCACGACGATACACTCGGTCTGATGAACCCCTTAGCTAACAACTCCTCAAGCTGCTCCTTCAAATCCTTCAACTCCTTCGGAGCCATACAGTACAGAGAAATGGATATAGGCTGGATGTCTGGAGCTAAATCAATGCAGAAATTAATATCACGATCCGGAGGCATGCCCGGAAGATCCGAAGGATAAACAGCAAACTCTCGAACCACTGGCACTGAATCAATTGTCAGAGACTCGGTGGTGGTGTCCCACACGTAAGCAAAATGGGCTAGACAACCCTTCTCAACCATATGTCGAGCCTTCAGAAATGAAATAACCCAGCTAGTTGTGCTAAGTGAAGAACCCCTCAACTCCAGCCTTGGTGACTCGGGCATGGATAAAGTAACTATCTTGGCATGGAAATCAAGCACGACATGATAAGGAGATAGCCAATCCATGCCTAGAATAACCTCAAAATCAACCATGTCGAGCAATAAAAGGTCAGATCTGGTCTCAAACCCATAGAAGGTGATAACACAAGATCGATACACCTGGTCTACCACCACAAAATCGCCCATAGGAGGGGACACATATATAGGAGATCCCAAGGACTCACGAGAAACATCTAGAAAAAGAGCAAATAGGGCTGAAACATATGAATATGTGGATCCTGGATCTAACAACACTGAATTCTCTCTACCACATACTGAGATAATACCTATGATCACAACGTCTGAGGCCACTGCATCTAATCTGGCCGGAATATCATAGAACTTGGTTGGAGCACCTGAAAGCTGAGCCCCACCGGAGTGAACAGGAGCTTCCTGACCTCCTCTTGACTGGCCTCCACCTCTAGGAGGACCCTGCCGACCTGTCCTCCACCTCTAGGTGGCCGGATTGGTGGTGCTAAACTCATAGGCTGATAATCCTGTTGCACTGCCTTGCCCCGAAACTGGACACAAGCCCTTTTCACATGGCCCAGGTCCCCGCACTCGTAATATCTCACAAGTGACATATAATGCTGTCCCGAAGAAGAAGAATCCTGAATGGACAGAAGGCGATGTGAACCCTCAGGCATATCACTTGAAATAGGAACTGGAGGATCTTTGGAGACTGGAGTAACCACTAGGAGAACTTTGAATAGCTGGAGGTTGATAGGAGCACTCTGGCATGGCACTGAACTGGGGCCTAACTGGGACACCTCGGGGAGGTAGCGGAGGTGCTGAATAAGAAGGCCTGCTGGGCTGACCACCCCCAAAGCGACCTCTGCTCCTAGATGGGGCATCCCTAAAACCTCTTGAGAACCTAGCCCTCTTATCCTGCTGACCCTGCTCCCTGCTCCTCAAACGATAACCCTCGATCCTGCGAGCAATCTCCACTACGGGCTGATAAAGAGTACCCATCTCCACCTCTCGAGCCATGGTGGATCTAATACTTGGATGCAACCCTGCAACAAACCTTTGCACTCTCTCAACGTCGGTGGATAATATCATAAGTGCATGGCGTGACAGCTTTGAAAATCTGGCCTCATAATCTGTCAAGGACATCTGCCCCTACTCTAACCGCTCAAACTGACCCCACAGCTCTTACCTCTCATAGGGTGGAATATATCTCTCTAAGAACATCTGTGTGAACTTCTCCCAAGTGATAGTAGGAGAATCTTCTGGCCTGTTGAGAATATAAGACTGCCACCACCTGCGAGCTATGCCCTCTAACTGGAATGTGGTGAAGTCCACTCCATGGGACGCTAGGATCCCCATGTTGTGCAGTCTAGCCCTGCACCTATCAATGAAGTCCTGGGCATCTTCACCTTGCTCACCGCCGAAGACAGGAGAGCATAATCGAGTCCATCTGCCTAACATCTTCTGTTGATTGCCATCCGCAGTTGGTCTGGGCTCCGGAGCTGCTACTACAGGCTGGGTACCACCCATGGCAGTGTACCCGGGGAGTGATGTACTGCTGTTGTCGGTCCTACGGCCTGGGCAGTAGGGGTCTGGACTCCCCCTCCCTCCTGAGAAGTGGCAGGATCTGCTGGAAATAAACCAGCCCGGGACATAGTATCCATAAATCTCATCATACGGCCTATAACTGCCTGGAAGACTATCGCCGTCATAAAGTCTACAGGTGCAGGATCTGCTGGAGGCACCTCATCCTGCTACTCTATGATAGGGTCCTCTAGTGGTGGGACCGGAATAGCTCTGGGATGCCCTCTTCCCCTACCACGGGCCGGTGCCCACCCCCGGCTTCTATCACGGCCTTAGACAGCGGGGGTAGCGGCCCTTCCCGGGTCTGGAACATCAGATGCATGCATTCTTACCATCTGTGAGAGAATAGAAGAATGAATTTAGTAAATCATCGACTGCACGATAGACTTAGAAAAGAAAGAGGTTTCCTAACACCCTGTAGCCTCCTGAAGATAAGTACAGATGTCTCTACCGATTCGCAAGATTCTACTGTATTTTCCCGTGACTCATGAGACTTACGTGAACCTTGGGCTCTGATACCATGTTATCACAACCCAAAATCCCACACGGGTCGTGATGGCGCCCAACACCGGAGTCAGGCAAGCCAACAATTGTTTACTAGTGAGATATTCCTTATTAAGATACCAATCCCACATATTTCCCAACGTTTTAAACATAGCTCATTTAAACAAAAGCGGAAACATTTACCAATTTAAATACATACATCCAAAAATTATCGTGATCCAATATATATACAGTCCCAAAATAAGAGTCTACTATGTGCGTGTCAGGAACTAGTGTCACAAGTCAACAGGCGCACTAGTAGAATATACAAAAGATGATACAAAACTGTACTGCTGTCTGAGAGGAATAGACAGAAATAAACAAAAAGATAACTCCATAGCAAAGTTGAGAAACGTCAGGGGGGTGCAGCTCACCGTGGTGTCCGGTGCAGAAGATAAGTCAAGCTCTGGTCGTATAACCAGAAACACCAGCCTCAGAACATGTACAATTAAGTACATAAGTGCAGCATGAGTACATAAATATATATGTACCTAGTGAGTACCCCGCCTAACCTCGAAGAGGTAGTGATGAGAGGTCAACCTGAAACTCACTAAGGCCCAATAGTAATAATGTAAAACAGGATATACGGAATACAGTAGACATGTAAGGCAGTAAGCAGCAGATACCTATCAAGTACAGAAAACCAGGAAACTATTGAAAATGAGCAACAATTTACACTTCCCTTTTTTCCCCCAAATATTTGTCAAGTCAATATCAATGGAAAACAGTACCTAATAGCCCAAGCGCACACAAGGGTAAGACAACCGGTCGGAGTCATATGGAAATATCTAGACACTGAATGTCTGTAAAGCTTCCCCCGCTCGCGAATCATACTTGCGACTCGGGTGCTGACATATTTATATACATGTACCATAAAGCTTCCCTCAATCGCGAATCATACCTGCGACTCGAGTGCTGGCACACTTATGTATAATTACCATTAAGCTCCCCTTGATCGTGAATCATACATGCGACTCGAGCGTTGACTCTTATATATATAATTAACATAAAGCTTCCCTCGATCGCGGATCATACCTGCGACTCGAGTGCTAACTCTTATATATAATTAACATTAAGCTTCCCTCGATCGCAAAGCATACATGCGACTCGAGTGTTGACTCTTATATATAGTTAACATATATATATCAGATTTATCAATAAGCTCAGTAGAGGCTATACTTGTAACAATGATTAATTCACTAGAAATTCAAAGGCAACTCTCTACCATTTGCATACTAGTTCAAAGATGATAAGCATACTGGTTCAAATGTAATAAGCAACTCAATGTTTGGCTAAAGATACACATAAGGCACGTAATGGCATGCTCGTGAGTCCTAAAACTACCCGACATAGCACGATAGTCACCACGTACGCACTCTCGTCACGTTGTACGCACGTAACCCCCAAAACAATTACACACAACATATATAACACCTATGGGGATAATTCCCACTTACAATGTTAGAAAGGAGACTCACCTCGTGTCGAATCTACTCCTTGTACCAATGATGCGCCCGAATCTCCGAACTCTACACCCCAGGACTCGCAACTAGACAAATACGGTACAATGACATCAATGCATGCTCAAAGTAGGGAACTTATCCTACTTATTCAATAATTCAATATATATACAGTCCCAAAATAAGATTCTACTATGTGCGTGCCAGGAACTAGTGTCACAAGTCAACGGGCGAACTAGTAGAATATACAAAAGATGATCCAAAACTGTACTGCTGTCTGAGAGGAATAGACAGAAATAAACAAAAAGATAACTCCATAACACAACTGAGAAACGTCAGGGGGTGCAGCTCACCGTGGAGTCCGGTCCAGAAGATAAGTCAAGCTCCGGTCGGATAACTAGAAACACCATCATCAAAACCTGTACAATTAAGTACAAAAGTGCAGCATGAGTACATAAATATATATATGTACCCAGTTAGTATCCCGCCTAACCTCGAAGAGGTACTGACGAGAGGTTGACCTGGCACTCACTAAGGCCCAACAGTAATAATGTAAAACAGGATATACGGAATGCAGTAAACATGTGAGGCAGTAAGCAACAGATAGCTATCAAATACAGAAAACCAGGAAACTACTGAAAATGAGCAAAAATGTACACTTTACTTTTTTTTCCCAAATATCTGTCAAGTCAATATCAATGGACAACAGTACCTAATAGCCCAAGCGCACACAAGGGTAAGACAACCGGCCAGAGTCATAAGGAAATATCTAGACACCGAATAGACGTAAAGCTTCCCCCGCTCGCGAATCATACCTGCGACTCGGGAGCTGACATATTTATATACATATACCATAAAGCTTCCCTAAATCGCGAATCATACCTGCGACTCGAGGGCTGACACACTTATGTATAATTACCATAAATATCCCCTCAATCGCAAATCATACCAGCGACTCGAGTTCTGACTTTTATATATATAATTAACATAAAGCTTCCTTCGATCGCGAATCATACCTGTGACTCGAGAGGTGTCCGGGAGGCAGCTAGGTCTACCCGATCCCCCGTCCAAATATACCAACAAGTCCCAAATCATAATATAGACTCGCTCGAGCATTCGAAACACCCAAAACAATGCTAAAACTCAAATGCGCACCTCAAAACCACAAGAACCAAACTTAGGAACTTTAAGTTTTCTAGACTTAGCTAACAACGTGCCGAACTGATCTTTAAAACTCGGAATGACACCAAATTTTGCGGGAAAGTCATAATTAACATAACGAAACTATTCCCTATCTCGGAATTCCGTTCGGACCTCGATAACACGAAAACACGTCTCAAACCAAAATAGGAACTTAAGGAACTTCTTATTTCAATATTGGGCGCCGAAATGCCTCCGGGTCATCAGAAAACCTTTCTGAACATACGCCCAGGTCCAAAATCATCACACGAAGCTACCGGAACCGATGAAACTCGATTCCGAGGTCGTTTACCCAAAATGTTGACCGAAGTCAAACTTGGCCTTAAAGTCCAACCTTAAGGAACCAATTGTTCCTATAGCATTCTAAACACCTCCGAATTCCGGACCACCAGTCCCCGCAAGTCATAAATCATAAAAAGCTGTTATGGGAAGTTTCATTTAGGGGAACGGGGTCCAATAACGCCAAACAACCGGTCGGGTCGTTACAATATGAATGTCATAGGCAATTTATTAAAAATCAGGTATAAATTATATCAACTCCTCTCACATTTAACACTTTAAATCTTCGTCATTTCAGTTGGCAATTCTCCAAGACAGTTTGACAGTTCAAGTCACAAATGGTATATAGTATGTATGTATCATGCGCAGGAAATACCGAGGGTCGACGGCCCGAACCAACATAAACATAAATTGTGCACTGACGAGGGTCGAATGCCCCATTCACTAATCGATCATGCGACGCGGTTATACATAAATACAAGGTTATCCTGCTCGCGAATCATACATGCGACTCAAGCACCCATAGTTACACATATTCACACCAATAAACCACATTTTTATAAGAAAAATTAGCTATACAATGAAGTGATAGAACACTCCTTTTAATGAACATGAAAATAGTATTTAAAGCCTTTCTGGGGATTTACTTGCCAATTTTGACAGGGTTTCAACCACTATAGATTTACTCGAAACACAATTATCCAAGGAAGAATTGTTTCTCCTTCTAAATGATTAAGAAAAGTGAACTTTATCCTTCTTAGTAATTTATTTACCAATTGACATCATCACATGATATTCTATTGACAAGGTCACAAGTACAACAAGTAAAGAAGGCTAGGGGGTCCTAGACTACCCGGACATAGCAAATTAGCAGTTACGCACGACTCCCGTCACCTCGTGCGTACGTAGGCCCCGCAAATAATAGCACATGATTATTTATATCACATATGGGGACAATTCCCCCTCACAAAGTTAGAAAGGAGACTTACCTTGCTCCGAAATTCTATTACCGGCTTCCAAGCCCTTGCAATGACTCAAATCGTTACACAACGCTCCGAAACTAGCCAAATAACGGCAAACTAATGAAAATATACTCTAATACTTGTTAACAATTCAAATTATATAAATTCTCAACTCCGCTTAACAAGTTGACCAATTTGCCCTCGGGCCCACCTGCCCGGATTCCGAACTTTTTCGAGGATAATGATTACCCGTGACTTTACTAGCTCAAATATATAATTTACTCTTAATTTCATGCTCAATTTTGTGGTCAAAATCCAAAAAATACCAATCTCTAGGTCTTCTACCAAGAACCCACAATTTCAACTAATTCCCTCTAATTCACATGTTCGAATCCATATATACACATGTATTTAACTAAAAATTGTGAAGAAAACACTTACCACATTTCATATGGTGAAAATCGCCTAAAAAAATCGCTTCAATCCGAGCTCCATAGCTCAAAATATGCTAAAAATGGCCGAAACTTCGATATATAACTTCTGCTCAGGTATTTACTCATCGCGAAGTACAAACATTTCCAGCCCAAAATTTGTTCTTCGCGATCGCGAAGAACAAATGCCAGCTCTTCCGAACAACCTCTAGTATAAGGGTCATAAATTTTTATACAACTCTCAAAATTGTAAATGGTTTGACTTTTTGAAAACTAGACACCAATAGATACAACTTTCATTCTTTCTAATCTCTAAATTCTTTATAGATTATGAGATATAAGTTGCTAAATTCAGCCCTATGCAACACAATGCAGTTTCCAAACTCTTCCTGGACATGCTGTAGTGTATCAAGAAAACCTCTGTGTACACAACTCCAAATTCTAAGTACTTTGATTTTCTGAAATCTAGACACAAAGGGCTACAACTTTTGTTTTTGGATCATCTCCAAGTTCCTTATATATTGCAAGATACAAGCTTCCAAAGTTGAGTCAGTGCAGCAGAACATTTCCTTTACGCGATCACGAAAGGCTTTCCGCGATCGCGATTCACTGGCCCATTTCTCTCATTTTACTCATCGTGATCGCGACCAATTCCCCACGATCGCGTAGCACACTGCTGTAGCCAAAAACCAGCAGCTATATATGGCCTAAAAATGGTCCGAAACCACCCCGAAACTCACCCGAGCCCCTCGGGACCCCGTCTGAACGTGCCAACAAGTCTGAAAACATATCACGGACTTAGTCGAGGCCTCAAATCACATTAAACAATGTCAAAATCATGAATCGCACCCCAATTCAAGCTCAATGAACTTTAGAACTTGAAACTTCCATATTCGATGTCGAAACCTATCAAATCACATCCGATTGACCTCAAAGATTTCACACAAGTCACATTCGACATTACAGACCTACTCCAACTTTCGGAATCGCATTCCGACCCCGATATCAAAATTTCCACTTACGGTCAGATTTCTCAAAAACCTTCAAATTTTTATCTTTAGCCAGATAACTTCAAAATAACCTACGTACATCCAAATTCACTTCTGATCGCGCTCCCAACTCTAGAATCACCATACAGAGCTATTCCCAGACTCGGAATCCCAAACGGACATCGATAACATTGAAATGTACTTCAACCCAGACTTATGAAATTTCTTCTAAAATGCTAACTTTCACAATATACACTGAAACTCTCTCAGGTTACCAAAAACCCGATCTGAACATACGCCCAAGTCCGAAATCATCATACGAACCTGCTGGAAACTTCAAATCCGGATTCAGAGGTCGTTTACTCAAAATTCCAATCTTAGTTGATTCTTCCAACTTAAGGCTTCCGAAATGAGAATTTTCTTTCCAATTTGACTCTGAGCTTCCCGAAATTCACTTTCGACCACACCTGCAGGTCATAATACGTGAAACAAAGCTGCTCATGACTTCAAACAACAGAACGACGCACTAAAGCTGAAAACGACCGGTCGGGTCGTTACAATTTCTACACCATATAAACCCTTCTCATGAAACCTCTTAGACAAATTCTTGAATCCTAATTCCGGATTATGTTTCACTACTCTTTTCTCTCACTCACTCACTCACTGTTACCCTCGAACGCTTTAAAATTACTGAACAATCTCCTCTGGTGCAAGTAGTGCTCGGAGCCTATTCTCGATGCGCTTGTGAACTCTGAAGCATCGAGGATTTGGAGTTTTGGTTGTTACACTCTTTACTCTCTTGATTCTGCTACTGGTTAGTGTTTAAACTCTTGCAATGTTCAATTTATTTCCTTCTTTCTGCATATGTATCTGAACTTGTATGAGAATGATTCTACTATGTTAGTGTTCAATTTTGATGTCATTTTGTGTTAATTGGGCGCATGATAATATTCTACCATTTGTGTTATGCTTCGCTATAATTTTCACTATGTGATCTTTTGTCTTCTAATATTGGTTCTACACCGTGTAGCATCTTAATACATCTAGTTTTGGACTTCAATAGCAGTCCACTTCATTATGAGCCTCACTATTATAATTGAAGGCTACCCCTAACTCTATGAAGACCCCTTTACTTGAATAAACCTTTTGTTACTAAATGCTCTTTGTAATGCTGCCCTAAAGTTTTGTAAGGCCCTAGAAAACTTCGCTAAGTAATTTAGGATTTCGTGGTGCCAGGTAGGCTAATTAAAATATTTTATATGCTACTAAAATGATTTATATCAATTGGATATGTTAATAAGTGTATGAGTCATATAATAAGTAATGTGGGGTCCAAGGAAAGTCCTAAGTCTAAATCCAATTGGAAAATTACATAATAGGCTAAAATTCTAAACAAGTTTGCACAAGTCCATACTTTGAACTAGAATATCTAAATATATATAAGATTTTATGTGATGAAAAACCTATCAAAAGAAATATCTTTGAGTCTAGTTTCATACTCTTAAAACTGTTCATCATTTGGATATTTCTACACAAAGTTATGATCAAATCACCAACGGCTAGAAAAATGCGATCCCGTGGCAATTCTGCGATCGCAGAATCATTATGCGATCCGCATAATTGATCTGCGACCACAAAAATGGTTGCAAAATGGACCAGTTTAGCCTAGTTTTGGGCACTAGTTTCGAGATGCATTTTCCGACCCACATTCCTGTTATGCAGTCCATTATGCAACCGCAGACCCGATTTCGGAAGCTTCTTTTTCCTTTTTTTATAACCCGACACCATTTTGATAAATAGGCTTTGGGGCTGAATTTGGGGTCATTATCTACTGAATTTAGAGAGATTTTAGAGAAATACAGAGAGAGAAAGAGGGAGCCTAGCTTCATTATCACCCAAATCTTAAACCTTCAAGAACCAAAGAAGATGGCCACTAGATTGTCCTCCATTCGGGTAAGTCCTACTTCCAAGATTTCATATAAGAGATTATGAGTTTAAAAATATATTGTGGGGTTAGTAATGATCCATGCATGTGACACTAAGCTATAGTATGTGGGATTAATGAACTAATTTGGGTAGTTTCTGTTAAAGTTGGTTGAGAGAAGAAGGAATTTCCATTTTCGGACCTTGTAGTCTATTTCACATGTTAGGTGTTTGATGAAATTCCTAAGAGAGTTACACCATGGTTAATATTTCTAAATTATTAATTGATTTCTCTATCTCCTTATAGATTATTATTACTAGAGGTGTTGGTGTATTGTAGAAACTTAAGGAAAGCTCAACCAGGTATGTTGGCTAAACTTCATCTCTCGGAATTGAATTCCATATTATTTTCATAGGTTTAAGTGCGACCAGCCTCAAATCCCTAATATCTACATCCGGGTTATCCCTTATGGACTCATAAAACTTGATTATTCCGAATTGGCCTTATATCGAAATGTAGACGTTTAAAGTATGGTTTGATTATTAAAATGGTGTGACTCTGAGTCGTAATTTAAATAAATACTAGCACACCCATTTGGGTGAGGAAAACTCGATGTACTTATTACTTCTAGATTCCCAAATGTGTACTGAATGCCTTGATTGAGTTTGGTTAGCCGATGATAGACTATAAATATACTTGAAAATGAATTAAATGAACTGGGGGAAATGGAGTGCGGGTAACATATATAATTGTGCCTAAGGAGAATATACATATATGAAATGGGTTACAAGATGAGCCTCGACTCAACTGTTTAAGATAACTTCAAAAATGTGGAATTTGCCTAAATGCTCGTTGAGGTATATATGGCTAACTCTAATATTGGTAGAATCAACTCGTTGGAGTCCGAATGGGTGGTATGAGTCCCTTACACTATTTTATTGTTTTAATGTGTTGAGTCGAAAGGTTTCTGTTTCTAAATTGTTCTTGTTGACTACCATGTCACCATGCTACTTGAAAATGTGAATTATGATCCTACATGCTCCTTCTATTACGTTTGTAATTCAGTATATGTTGGTTCTCGTTAATATGAAGGATGATGCTATTGAATGGATATAAAGGGGAATCAAACTCAAATTGTAAAACTTGTCCAAGTGCCAAGAACTATGTGATAAATGGTGGAAATGAAATGTGAACTGAGTAAATAAATGAAATGGTGATGTCCCAAAGTGAGATGGCTTAGCCGATAGGGTCGTGATCGTACGCCATGATTTACATATGGTGGAATTTATATCTAAAATATGAATATAAATTATGATGTTGGTGATGTCTCAATTGGGATGGCTTAGCCGGTCGGGCCGAGACCCCTACTTGTGAATCTATTAACCAAAAGGATGGAAAGACGAAATAAGAAAACTATGTGACCCCTACCTGCGAATCTCTATTCCTGTGAAGTGCTATGTGATTTCCATGACTGCCTTCCTACCTGTTTAAATGATTCTCTTGAAAGCTTGTGTGGTTCCTTAATTGATGTTGTGATGGCGCTTATGTTTATTATTTAATTCTTGAATTCTTCTTATTGCATTATTGATCTTTCTAAGGAGATGTGTGTTACTTCCTTAGGTCGACTATCGTTTGGTTTCACTTAGATATTTAAATGTTATTGATTGTGACTTGATTGTTTCTATGGCTTCCTTCTTGTATGGTTATTCTATTTTGAAAGATGATTTTTAGCTTACATACTAGTTCAACAGTACTAACGTCTCTTTTGTCGGGGGCGCTGAATCTTTAATGGATGCAGGTGTTTCCACAGTAGGCGGCAACGATCAACGATAGAGGTATGTTCCTTCTATCTACCTTGGTGATGCCCACTCCATCACGGGGTCCCGCTATTTGGTTATAGTGTACTTTTCATTTGAGGTATAGCCGGAGCCTTATTGCCGGCATTTCCATATTTCTCTTCAGCTGTATTTAGAGGCTCTGTAGACAGGTTGTGGGTGGTATTGGGTATTGGAATTGGATTGGAAAATATTGGTATTTGGCGAATATGTTTTCTTCATATCTAATAATGGTAATAATTTTGTTATTATGGCTGAAACAGCTAATTGAAACGAAAATGAAAGTTGTTAATGATATATTTACAAAGTATGATTAGTGGAGCTCACCTCCTATTTATTCATGAATTAGTTGGGTAGAGTAAGACCTATCAAGCTTGCTAAGTCGGTTTTACTCGGTTGAGCGCCGGTCTTGTCACGACCCCAAATCCTAAACAGGTCGTGATGGCTCCTATCGTTGAACTAGGCTAGCCAACAATCACATATGTACAAATTCTTTCCAAAATCCCAACCCCACATATTTCAGAATCCATTAGGCAAAATAAATAATTAAACAGTCTAAACCATCCCCAAAATCCGGAGTCAACATGTCATGAGTATCTGAAGTATATACCAAAAAGACTACAATTATAATACAAAACCTTCAAACGAATAACTAGGTACAACATAAGAAGAGAAAACAGAGAGGTTGCGGACGCTGGACAGCTACTTCTATGTCCCGAACTCCAGCTTCGCACGGAATAGACCCCTAGCTCGGTATCAGCACACAGGGGTGCATGGAGTAATGTGAGTACGCCAACTCAGTAGTAATGAAAATAAATCAAGTCTAAGCAGTAAGAAACACATAAAATCAAATCATCAGTTCACAATATGCACAACCTTTCTTTCCAACAGTCTATACATATATATTGTTACGCGGCGCCTTCCTGAGATTCTTTGGAAGTGCGACGTAAGGCTAAGCAACCGATGTTAGTGTGGTTGTTGTTCGCCAAGTGAGGTCCCCTCCGCACGCTAGATGATATTGTCAGTGCCGTGCGGGAAAACCAATGCCAACCATTGAGAGAATAGTAATGAGAATTGAATAAAAGCTTGATTGCATTAATGAAGAAGGAAACGCAGTGTCGAGGGGGAGAGACACCAGTACATAGAATTGCTAGCTATAAAGTTTTTGATTGCTTGATCCCCCCTAATAATGCTTAAAAAAATAAACCAACATTACAGGAATAGACAAAACTATGCTAGATAAACATAATGAAAGTACATGGAATAAAACTACTCTAGTAATACAGGGAAAGAGAACATAGTTTTCTACTAGGTGGAAACATGTCCATTGTCAGCTGCTTGTGGCTGGGCGCTAGCGAGGAAAATACTTGGGGCGACAGAGGCACATGCGCGCTTGTTACTTGGCGCGGCCAAGACCACGGGGTCGTCCGTGGCGCTAGGCGCTGGGAGGTTTTCTAGGACGCCATGGGGCGCATCCAAGGGGTCATGGGGAACGGCTGGAAATCTGCCCATGACATTCTCCCCCACCTGAGTTGGTTACGTCCTCGGTGCCCTACTTGCCAAATAATCTTCAATCAGGCTCTTGTAGGCTTTGAGGTTTGTTCCCCTCTCCCAAGTGTCTGCATCACACCCTTGCCATTTTACCAAGAACTCTTGGTGATCCTTCCTAGAGGCATGAATTACCTTGTCATCAAGAATAGCTTCAGCCCGCCATTTCCCGGTTGAGTCGGGGCCTCGAATACTGGGTATTGTGAGTTGGCTTCGTGAAGGATCCTCCGTGTCTTCCCGGAACAGTTTCAATAGATTGACATGGAAGACGAGATGGATTTTCCACCAGGCTGGGGTATCCACCCGGTATGTAACTTTCCCAATGCGTCTTTCAATGGACAAAGGTCCAATATATTTTTGCAACAGGCGAGGGTCATGGACCCCTCCAAATAAGTATCTCTTTGGGATTTTGACCATCACTTTGTCTCCTACTTGGTATTCAACAAAGCGACGATTCTGATCAGCATGCCTCTTAATTCTCTTCTGACTTTAACCAGATAGCTCCGCACTATCTCCATATTCCGCTTCCATTCTGTTGAGAAACTAGTAGCACGAGGATATTTCCCCATGTTTGATGAATTCACAGTGTGTGGGAGTAGCGGTTGTTGCCCGATAGCAATTTCAAAAGCGGTTTTGTTTGTACTGGAGCTCTTTTGTGAATTGAAACACAGTTGGGCCACATCCAGGAGCTTCACCCAATTCTTCTGCGGTCCGGTAACAAAATAGCGGAGATATTCCTCCAATATTCCATTGAACCGCTCCGTCTGGCCATCGGATTATGGATGAAAACTTGAGTCGTGATTCAATTTTTACCCGAGGCACTTAAATAATTGGGTCCAAAAGTTGCTAGTGAAGTGTGAATCGCGATCACTAACAATGTATTTGGGCAGGCCCCAATATTTGACGACATGAGAGAAGAAGAGTCGAGTTGTATCCTCTGCTGATATATATTGAGGTGCTGCAATGAAGGTTACATACTTTGAAAACCGATCCACCATAACCAAGATAGTTGTAGATCTCCAACCTTGGGCAATCCGGTGATGAACTCCAGTGACACGCTTTCCCAAGTTCTCTTTGGAACAGCTAGAGGTTCCAAGAGTTCCGCTTGTGTCAAGCGGTCGGACTTGTCCTTCTGGCATACTAGACAAGTCCTCACATACAGCGCGACATCGTCGGCCATTTGGGGCCAATATATGCACAACAAAGCAATGCCATGGTGCGTTCTTCGCCGGGATGGCCGGCCCAGAGAGTGTCATGACATTCCGCCAGGAGAGTTCTCTTCAGATCCCATCCTTTTGGAAAATAAAGTCGGTTCCCTTTTACCTTCAGGAAACCATCCTCCATATAGAACTGGCGAGTCTTGCCCTGTCCTACTAGATCAACCAAATACTGTGCAGCGGGATCCTTGATGAGTAGATCATGTATCTCGTCCTTAATGGTGGTGGCTACTTCGCTCCCCCTTAGGGTGGCGAGTAGGCACACCGATGCTAAGTTTGCTCGGCGGCTGAGTGCATCGGCCAAATGATTAGACTTCCCACTTCGGTACTCCAGGTTGAAGTTAAATTCCACTAGGAGTTCCTGCTATCGGGCCTGCCGGCCATTCAGCTTTGGCTGGGGTCATGAAATGACTAACAACTGTGTTGTCTGTCTTAACCACGAACAGTGATCCAAGCAGATAATGCCTCCAAAGGTGTAAACAATGAACAACAGCTAATAATTCTTTCTCGTGGTTGGCATAGCGCCGCTCTGCATCCTTAAGCTTCCGGCTCTCGTATGCTACGGGATGTCGTCTTGTAGTAAAACCCCGCCAAGAGCATAGTCGGAAGCATCTGTTTGTACCTCGAAGGACTTGGCCAAGTCAGGGAGGGCCAAGACGGGAGGGCCAAGAGCATAGCTGATTTTAATGCATTGAAGGCCTCCACTCGCCTAGGACCCCAATCCTAAGGCTTGACCTTCTTGAGGAGTTCAGTTAATGGTACTGCGATGAGAGAGTAGTTCTTCACAAATTGCCGATAGAAATTGCATAGGCCAAGGAATTCCCTCAAGGCATGGATATCCTTGGGTGGCGGCCAATCTGTGATGGCTTGGATCTTTTGCTGGTCCATCTTGATACGCCCTTCCTCAACGACATGCCCGAGGAAGTCAATCTATTTTTGAGCAAAGGAGAACTTGGATAGCTTTGCGTACAACTCATGCTCCCGCAACCGGGCTAGGACCTTCCGCAAGTGCTCCAAGTGTTCTTCCAGTGTCTGGCTATTGACCACGATATCGTCCAAATAGACCACCACGAATTCATCAATGTACTCTCGGAAGACCTGGTTAATTAGGGTGAAAAACGTGGTTGGGGCATTAGTCAAGCCGAACGGCATGACTAGGAAGTCGAACGACCCATATCTTTTCACACAAGTCATCTTGTGTTCATCACCCTCAGCAATCCGGACCTGCTAATACCCTGTGTTCCTGTCAATTTTTGTGAACACCGTAGCACTCCCCAATCCGTCGAACAACTCTGCCATGAGCGGAATAGGATACTTGTTCTTCACGCTAATTTTGTTCAGTCCTCGATAATCCACGCAGAGGTGTAGACTAACATCATGCTTCTTCTGGAAAAGCACAGGGGATCCATATGGGGACTTAGAGGGTACGACGATCCCTATGTCTAGCACTTCCGTCAATTGTCTTCGAAGCTCGGTGAGATTGGGTTGTGACATTCTGTAAGGCGCCCGGGCAGGTTGCTTCACACCCAACACCAACTCAATCTCATGGTCCACAGTGCGCCTAGGCGGAAGTCGCTTCGGCATTTCCTGTGGCATGACATCTCCGAAGTCCCGATGAGCATTCTACCTCTTCAATACATAGGGTAGCCAGAAATGTAGGTTCATGTCTCTTGACCCCCTTTTTTAATTGTAAGGACGAGATGTTCTCAACGACCATATTCCTGGATATGCACGGAATAAATACAGGGTGTGGCCCCGTTTATCCCCATCATCAGAAGCATGTCCGCATATGGTACGGGCATGGTGTTGGTCTGCCTCAAGAATTCCAGTCCCACTATCAGCTCAAAGTCATCTATGATCACCACGCGCAAGGTGAACTTTCCTTCATAAGGCCTTATTTTTGCCGGTACTCCTTTTTCTATTCCACCCAGTGGCTGAGGAGGGGAGTTGATAGCCTTGACATGACCCCGGCCCTTTCCCACAACTATCCCAAGATGTCCCACCTGAGTTAAGGCCAAGTAGTTGTAAGTGGCACCTGTATCTATCATAGCCCTAATGGGTTTGCCATTTACCCTCAATTCAACGAACATCAAGGTCCTCTATTGCTTAGGAGGAGTCCATTTATTCGTCTTTTTGTTCCCCTTCTTGGCAATTGGGCGGGGGTCCTTCTTTTTGCGGATACCGGAACTGGTTCCTGCTAATGCCTCCGAAATAGAACTAACAATTGCATTGAAGGCACCGACTACTTCGGTCTGTTCATCATCATCTGCTTCATCATCCGTCCCCTCATCATAAGCTTGATGGTCGTTCGTCTGTGCATGTGGACATTCATTATTCCAATGCAGTCCACCGTAATGACGGCATCCTGAGGGGGGCTTTCTCCCCTGATCATTGTTGTTTAATGCAGCACTGTTGCTGCCTGAGGAGGGAGCCTTAGGTTTGCCTGTACTTCGGTCTCCCCCACTTCTGTTGGGGCCACCATTGTTGGATTGGCCCCCTTTGTAACCCGCTAGGATTGGCCGTTGCGGCCTATCCTTCTGAGTTTCCATCTGATAGTCCCCAAGGCATTCTGCTACTTGGATTTCCTTGGGTAGGGTATCCACCCTCTGTCTTTGCAGCTCCATTCGGGCATAAGGTGTCAACCCTTCCAGGAATGTGAAGAGCTTGTCTTTGTCGCCCATGTCGCGGATGTTCAGCATGAGTTCAGAGAATTCTCGCACATAGTCCCGCACTGACTTGGTCTGGCGGAGCTCCCGCAGTTTCCTCCTTGCATTGTACTCAACATTTTCGGGGAAGAACTGTAGGCGTATGGTTGCCTTCAGTTCCTCCCATGTCTCCAGAGCATCTTCACCGGCCTTGAAGGCTTCGTACTTCACTCACCACCAGAGCTTAGCATCACCATGAAGATACATGGCAGCAGTTACTACCTTCTTGGCTCCTTCTAGGCCTCCCACGTTATCGAATTATTGTTCGATGCCGAAGATGAAGTTTTCCATTTCTTTAGCATTCCTAGCCCTACTGTATCGATTTGGCTCAGGAATCTTCAGTTTCTGTGCCAAGGGGGCGAGGTTCGCAGCACCCCCGATTGGATTTCCACCGCCTCGAAGCAAGCCTTGTAGAGCAGCATTGACAAAATTGAGCTGGCATGTCAAGTCGTCGATAGTTTACTGCATGGCAGTCATCCTGTCTACCTCATGTGCCCTGTGGGCTAAATCCTCGGCGCGCTCCTGTTAGAGGCCCTAGAATTTATCAAAAATTTCTGCTGCCTAAGTAGCTTCCGTTTGTCGGTCTCTTTCAGAGTCGCGACTGATATTTTCTTTCAGAGTCGCGACTGATATTTTCTATGTCAACTTCAACCTGGGCAATTCTGCGGTCCAGCTCATCCAACCATTGCACTAGGCTGGTCTTCAGTTCAGTCACCATATCCACGATGGGCTGTAGTACGCCAACCGTCTACTCAAGGACCGCAATGCGGTCTCCATGATTCACCATGGTCAGAAATGGTGGTAATGCCATTGCGTTCCCTCATTCGATGTCAAGCCTAGGTTCTGATACCAACTGTTACACGGCTCCTTCCTGAGATTCTTTAGAAGGGCGACATAAGGCTAAACAACTGATGTTAGGGAGGTTGCTGTCCGCCAGGTGAGGTCCCCTCCGCACGCTAGACGAGATTGTCAGTTCCGTGCAGGAAAACCAATGCCAACAATTGAGAGAAAAGCAATGAGAATTGAATAAAAGCTTGATTGCATTAATGAAAGATGTTACAAAGAAGGCAATGCGGTGTCGAGGGGGAGAGACAAAAGTACAGAGAATTGCTTGCTAGAAGGTTTTTGATTGTTTGATCCCCCCTAATAATGCTTAAAAAAAATAAAACAACATTACATGAATAGACAATACTATGCTAGAGAAACATACTGAAAGTACATGGAATAAAACTACTCTAGTAATACAGGGAAAAAGGACTTAGTTTTCTACAGAGGTAGAAATAGGTTTGTTGTCAGCTGCTTGTGGCTGGGCGCTAGTGAGGGAAATCGGTGGGGCGACAGAGGCACATGCGCGCTTGTCACTTGGTGCAGCAAAGACCACGAGGCCGTCCGTGGCACTAGGCGTTGGGAGGCTTTCTAGGACGCCACGGGGCGCATCCTAGGGGTCATGGGGCACGGCTGGAAAGCCGCCCATGACAATATACATGAAATCAACATGCCTTAAAATCCAACTTCAGTAAAATCCTTTGAAAAATGTGTTTTCCAACAATTTCATAAATAAAAATACCTGAAGAATATAGTGTAAAATGAAATAAGTCATAAATAGCCCCTCGGGCAGAACATGTATCATAAATCGCCCCTCGGGCAGAACATCACTCAGCACCTCACCGCCACTCAGTATCATCCCCTCGGGCAACCTCACTGTCACTCATGACTTCCAGTCACTCGTCACTCGGCACTCGCACTCAGTAGGTACCTGCGCTCACTGGGGGTGTGTACAGACTCCGGAGGGGATCCTTCAGCCCAAGCGCTAATATCAAGCCACCTCGTGGCGTATCATATCCTCACAAATCAGGCCCTCGGCCTCACTTAGTCAGAAACTCTCAAAAGTCCCTCGGGCGTATCAGTAACACGGGGTACTCGACTCAAAAGCATTATTTTATTTCTCAAAATAGTATAAATATGGCCGAGTTTCGAAATAAGTTAAACATAACATGACTGAGTGTAAATCATAAATCAACAGTGAGGAAATAGCAGCAAAAGCCCCCAAGCGGTCCAAACAAGTTGGCACGAGGCCCCAAACATGGCTTATAGCCCAAATATATCAATAGTTTTAGAACACAATTTAACATATGATTTAGAGTAAAAATACGCAACTCAATAGTTGCCGCAGAGAGGAACAAGTCCAATCCAAAATTCAGTGCGCGCCACACACTCGTCATCCGACATGTGCGCCATTCTAAAAACAGTGAGAAATACGATGTCCGGGGTTTCATACCCTCAGGACAAGATTTATAGCCATTACTTACCTCTACCGGGCCACAATACTAATCTGCGATGCTCTTGCCCCTCA